>JARYGA010049895.1:0-40157 GCA_030545235.1 Helianthus tuberosus
AGTATTTCTTTTCCATCATTTCCTTGAGCTCATCCCAGCTCAGTGCATACGCAGCATCTGCTCCAAGGGTCTGAACCTGAAGGTTCCACAAGGAGAGTGCGCCATCCAAAAACAACCCTGAGATATAGGTAACACTCTGTTGGTGTTAACAGTTACTTATTCTTAGGATGGATTCAGTCTTTTCTGACCAACGAACAAATGCAACGGCACCTCCTGTGCCATCAAAATTCAATGGCTTGCAGCCCAGGAATTGTTTATAGGTGCAGCCACTTGGAGGGTTATTTCCGGTAGTGCCACCGCTGGGTTCGGAGCGGAGGGCTTCATGTCGTGCAATCAGTGTTGCAAAAGTCGGATTCCTCGGCCGAGTACTCGGCGAGTACTCGGTCCTCGGACCTCCACCTTGGCGACTTCCTCCTAGGCGGTCTCAACTAGTCGGCCTCGGGAGTACTTGATCCTAGTCGGCGCCTAGTCGGCCTAGTCGGCCTAGTCGGAGCCTAGTCGGCCTAGTCGGTCAACGTGGTTTGTTGACTTTTAATCGGTCAAAATCGGCCTACTCGGCCTTGTACTCGGACTACTCGGCCTTGTACTCGGACTACTCGGCCTTGTACTCAGACTAGTCGGACTTGTATTCAGAATATTTGAACTTTAAACATGTTTCATTTTAAATTATACCCAGTTGACATGAATTATGCTTATTTTAACACATAAATAATATATAACAATTAATTTTCTTTATATTTACCATGTCTGCGTACTCCCCGAGTACTCTCCGAGTACTCCGATTACTCCCAACTCCCCAGTCGGCCGACTAGGGACCGCCTAGCGACTTTTACAACACTGCGTGCAATTGCTTGTGAGATTCGTTCTTGAAGCTCAGCTTCTGTTCTTGGCAACGTACTGATGTTTGTGTCTCGTCTGGGCGGAATTCTCTTCTGTCAAATGGTATGAAGTAGGTTAGACAATGCTCCATAATTGTCTATGAGGTACATAGCACCATAAGCCATCATGTAATCACCCAATTTCACATGTATATATAATCAACAATGTATGAGCGAGGAAACAATTACTGAGCCTTCACATAGGCTTGCCAACTTGGCTTATTGTTTGTAATAAAATGAACTAGAGGCTACATCGCCTTGGTCATTAAAGTTTTAGTTATTTCCTGCTACATTGGTTTTCTTAGGTCTTTAGCTTTACTGATGTGTATATCTTCCCTTAGATGGGGTTGTTCGTGTAGAGGTGATAGAGAGTGTATTGTCACTGATTCTTTCTGAAGGTTATTCCTCTTCTCTTGCTTAAATATTGTTTCAAACGTCTCGTACATGAAGTAGGAAAAGTTAGGCACGAAGTAGGCAAGACAACTTTCCTACTTTATAAAGTGCTAAAGCACTGGTCTAGGTTTTGTTCTACCATTTGAAGGTGTGAACACCTAGAGCTTATTTTTGTGCAGTGATCGTTAGCTTGGCCCGCAGAGTCCACCAGGATTTCTGTACACTACAAGTCGTTATTACGTGGGCCCCCGTAATAATAAATTGTCTTGCACAGTTACCCCAATTTTCTCTCGTCCAAGCAGATGATCAATCAAGGAGGGGACACTACTGTCCTTATACCTCTGTCATGGAAAGGACCATTACAGTGGTCCACGCGCTAACACTTGTTATCGTTACGCGCGAATAGGCACGATGATTAAATGAAATAGGAATATAGAGGATTCCCAGTAGTTGGAGGGGCACCTTCGCGATGAATACTTCATCTCCCTTTTCTGGTCAAGTATGTCGTCAATCTTGCTTCACATAAGCCGCAGGGATCTCGTCCTGTTGATTAAGAATTCGTTCAAGGTTGCCACCTCTGCCTCGTCATCATCACCGTAGTTAGGCACCTTCACGATCAAGAGGGAAGAGCAGCCATCTCCTACGGAAGCAAGCTCAGAATCTTGTTTGGTAGTCACTCTAGCTATGAGCTTTGCAATGAACGCGAGGTCGATAGCCTGCGAGTTACGCATAGTAGTAGGAGTCGGAGTCGGAGTCGGAAGTATCTTATTCACGTCGATAATCATTCCGTACACTTATTTGTATGTATTCACGTCCATATTTATTCCGTACACTTATTTGTTTATATGTATATCAATAACAAATATGCCACTTTAGCATAAACAAGCAATTTGATGCATTATATCACGTATAACTCTCGTTTTTGGGGGGTCATTTTTCTAGTTGTCGATTTGCGACAAAAACACTACTTGGTACTAGTGGTCACCAAGAGTGTATTTTATCCTTGGCAAGTCTAACTTGTGTAGACTATGCCTTAATTGGCACCTTATCTTGAGGGTATTCCCTACTAATGTCCTTGCCTTGTCTCTTTTTGAAAAGTGTTTGACTCGTGGATCTTGGCGCTTACGTAAATGCAATGAAAACCTTTTTGAAAAGTTTTTTGTGAGAGAACTCTAGTGATTGTAGTCTAGACTCGAGAAGGAATCCTAGTTCACTACAATCGAAGCTCTGATACCAAACTGTCACACCCTGACTTTTACGGAAGCGTATGATGTGTGACTGGTTTAATATCATTGCATTCAATCGTAATAAACAACTACATGATCAAAACGATGTTCATCCATTCATAAATTTGAGTATTACAAACACTTTTTATTTAAGTTTTAAAACACAACCTTCGTCTAGGTTACATTTCAACAAAAGTGGATGACATCTAAACTTGAAGTCTACTTCTAGTTACGACACCCGCGCCCAAGATCCATCCTGTCACCTGAAATACATGTAATTTTGGAAAACATCAACATAAAGTTGAGCGAGTTCATGCGTTTTGTATACCTTGTATGAAACATGGTATGCATCTTGTATAAATAAAGTATTCTTGTGAAATAACGTATTCTTGTAAAATAAAGTATTCATGTGATACAAATCTTGTACCAATAAAGTATTCTTGTAAATCCTTGAGAGACTTTAAGGCATGTGAGGACATGGGGAGTACTTGTTATGACTCCTAGGGAGCATTCGTAATGGCTCATAGGGAGCACTCGTGATGGCTCATATCCTTGTCGATTTTCCTCGACTGTGTCAATTTCCCTTGACTGCATCGATTACCCTCGACTGTGTCGATTAACCTCGACTGTGTCGATTAACCTCGACTGGGACTCCGAAGCACTACTAGGTACTAGTTGTGACCATGAGTGGGGTTCGGCCGTACCCGTTAGATCTAACCCTCGTCCCTAATTAGTGAATGTTTTTAATGGCTTGGTACTAGTTTTCACCAAGACTTTATGGCATTTTTATGTATTATGTCTGTGCTCACATGATCTAGTATTTCCTAGGCATCTTTTAAAACGCATCATACTTGGTACTCGTTCTCACCAAGAGTGCTTCTTGTATTTTTGTATTCTCAAATCGCATCATACTTGGTACTCGTTCTCACCAAGAGTGCTTCTTGTTATCATACCATTTATAAACATTGTATTATTTGTAACATGTGTTTCACCCCCGAGAGTTATAAAACCAAAAACAGTTAAAGAAAAGGGGAGCATGAACTCACAACTTTGCGTTCCTTGCGTCGTAAACTTCACCGGATTTGCTTATAGAGCGTCGTGACCTAAACGTGTTTTATTATCGTTAGTCACTAGACTTGTAACGCACAAGTACAAGTCACCATCTTTTATGTATGTATTCTTGTGTTAAAATAATTTATATTTTTAACTAAGTGTCTTACTTATATCATTTTCTTTAACATATAACACGTTAGATCGTTCTCAAATAACCTACCCGACATTTAGACACGCAAATTACTACTTATGTCGTTTCAGCTTTAATCTTCAAAACTGGGCTGTTTTCGGGGATTTTAATAAAATAGTTAACTTATTCCAAAAATTCCCAAATTTTTACAGAATGTCTTAAACGATCCAAATATTATTGTGTAAAAATCTTGGGATCCAATTCAATACCAATATTTTAGAAAAATTCATTTTCCAGACTGCAATCAGGTTCATCTTTTTCTGACTGCAGTCCACGGAATAATTTATTTAAAATTCATCGTAAGTCCGATTTACAAAATTCCAGTGGGAGAATTACAAACACATCAGTGGTCATCTACAGTACAATTTTCATGAGCTGATTCAACATAGATTTCAAGTTATGACTAAAAACATAACACCCATTTACTGCAGTAAAAACTCAGCTTTAGCTGCTGTTACAAAAAGGGTCTTTAAAAATAGTAAACGAAGTCCAAAAATTATGATTCCAGTGCCATTAGAACCGTATTTCATAATAACACGTGATAGACTCAAGAAAATCAAGTTTTTGTTAAGTTACGATCTGGTTACAGCCAGTTGAAGGTGGCTGAAAATGCTAATCAGCATGCTTTTTATAGGTTAAATGTTACTAAAACGCACATATACGATCGACATACTTTCTAATTACGATTTATCTCATAACGTAAGTTATTTACAGCAGATTATTGTATATATACTCAGATTTATCACGATTGCTTCATCATTTTAACCATGGTTGCAAAAGTCGCTAGGCGCTCCCTAGTCGGTAGACCGGGGAGTTGCGAGTACTCGGTATAGGCGGAGAGTACTCGGGGAGTACTCGGACTTGTTAAATTATAAAGAAATTACTTTTTGGAGATTAAATATATGTCAAATAACATAAATTTACTAATATTTATAACAAAATACATGAAAATTATATTCATTCTTTAATATGATAGGCATAGAAATTATGTTTTATTATTATTTAACTTAAACTAGGCCCGATTGACCTACTAGAACCAAGTCTAGCCGAGGTTGACCGCGTTTGACCGACTCCTAGTAATTAGGCGGAGTCGAAGAAAGTCGCCTCGGCAGCATACACTGTAGCGACTACTCGGGGAGTACTCGGCCTTGGAAACCTTGTTTTACAACCATGATTTTAACCATACTTTATCACTAATGTTGGTTTATGTTCAAGACTTGTTTATGTTCTTAGAGTTTCTTAATATTTCACCATTCTCCTTACTATTAACCAACAAAAATATGAAGAAGATGAAGATCTAAGACACTTACTACTAGCACAAGGCTAGGGGAGTTCAAGAGTATAAAAGTAGCGGATAAAAGAAGATGAGAGCGGTCCTTGAGCTTCCGAACACACCAAGCTTGCTTGTATGATCACTAACACCTTTGGATGTCCTTAGATTGCATGAAATGAAACTTGAAGGTGGTGATGGTGGGTTTGGTGGTTTCGGCCGATCAAGAAGAAGAGAGGAGGAGAGAGTTGCTTGAAAGTGTGTTGTGATGTGAGAGAGTGGTGGACTAGTGTGTTTATATAAGTGAGTTCCAACATTCTTTTAACCATGGGTTAATGTGCTTCTAGATCCATCAACAAGATCTAATAAAATAATGGAAGAAATCCATTGGTGGGTTACCCATGTAACCGTATGGTTAAGGGGGGGGGGGGGGTGGTCTTGGTTAGAGGTTAACTAGATAGTTAAATCATAAGGTTAAAAACCAAGTATCTAGTTAGTTATATTAGCTACTAGATGTCTTAGTGGGTGTTAAGGTGTTCGGGGATCGTAACTAGCTTAGAAATAAATAAGCAATGCTTCTAGTAATATTTTTATGTCCCGGGTAATGTCCGGTTGTTCGGTTAGATACCGGTTCGTTAAAGTGCCAAATTGCACCGTTTAGTGTCTTTTATGTACCCCTTTTGTACCCTTTCTATTCCCGACACTTAGGGAAGTATTCTGGATGATAAATCATAATTTCTGCATAATATTTCAGTGTCATATTGCTGATTATAGCTGAATTTAAATAAATTATGCGTTTCGGGTGCTTTTTAGTGCGTATTTTAGCTTCCGGATGGTATATATGTAAACCCTTGTATGTACTCTTGGGTTTTACTGTATTCTTGTCGTTGGACCTACACCTAGGCTCCAATTCTACTGTCTAACTGCTTTCTGCAGTTTTGTTGACACAATGTGTCTTACCGGTGAGTTTACTAGTATTTCTGACGCAACGCTCTCGTTTATGCATAAAGCAATATTTTGTAGTATAAAATGTGCATGAATTCACTTGCATGGAATTCAGAAATTTATTTGTCTGGTAACGGTGCCAATTCTGTTCTGTGTATCATTAGAACTATCTCGTGTTGCATGTAGCAACGAAATAAGTCTTGTATCATGAAATGCCATTGTATGTATTTAACGGTAATCAATAATTCATTTGTCTTGTAAACTAGATCATGCACAATTATTTAAGCACAGATTACTGTTCAATTAGTGTACGGAATGTACGAAAAAGTGACGGTTGTTACACTTGATCACATAAAAACCCATTCCCACAAAAAGTGAGTTTTGAGCCTTTATTGAGCATACAAATACACATCTTTAAACTAAATGCTCATTTTTCGTTTCTTGTGTGAATAGCCGCTTGGTTTCTTAAGACTCTAGAACTTGCCATGACGATACATTCTCGGTCCTTACCAACTTAAACCCAAGTAAGTAAATGATAGAGGCATTAGGACTAACCCTTTTTCTTTTCAACACCATTGTTTTTCTTTTTTCTTTTTTACCACCTACCCAAAATCCCCCAAATTAACCCCTTTGAGCCTAAACCTTTTCATTTCTAAACCCACAAAACAAACACCCTTTTACCCACCAAAACCCTTTTTCATTTTAAACCCTTTATTTTAGTAAAAAGCTCGGTTTCTCATGTGACGTTCCTTATCAAAATAAAATAAAAAAAAGCAAGTTCATCAAAAAGAACTTTGTTTGAATAATTGTTTCATTAGAATAAAAGTCATAAAAATAAAAAGTCTTGCGAAAACCGACGCTTTTTACGCTTTTCGCCCTTTTCTACTAACCACTAACCCAAAACCACCTACCTTTAACTGTAACGCCCCAAAAATCTGAATGTTAATGTTTGTTGTATGTTATAATGTGACACGTCAGGAAATAAATAACTAGGTTATTTAACCTAGTTAAGGGTATGGTTGAAAGTCTTAAATGATTAAGGTAGTGTCAGTTATGTTTTAAAAGTAAACCCGAGGGGCTAAAATGGAACAAGTGAAAGTTAAGTTATAAGATAACTAAACACACACATAAACACACATCGTGTGTGTTCGAGAAAGATCAGGAGGCTCCCATGGAGCCTCAAACCCTAAATCGCCTTTAAGCTCAAATTGGAAGGCAAGATGAAGTTGAAATCCATAACCGAGCATGGATTAATGATCACCAACACGAGGGGATCATAAGGTATGTCTTAAATCTAAGATTGGTGATCATGGGTGAAGTGGGTTATGTTCTAATCCGTAAGTTAATATGAAATTGATTATGTACGAGGGTTAGAATCCTCGTGTAGAACATGGGTTATGAATGGTTTGCGTTAATTTGATGTTTAGAGGTGACACCCGTTAGTTAGGGTGAAGATTATGACTAGTAATCACCTCCTATGTTCAAGTCTTGTTGAATGATTGATGTATTATGTGGGTATGATGAATTATTGTTAGATGAAAGTATAGGAATATGATGATGTTATGTTTAATGTTCATTTGGAATGATACATGATGATTAGTAGTTGGTTTTGATGGGTTATGTATGAGTTTAGAAGAATTGTGCATGAAATAGTTGTACGTTATGCTTAAAAAGTAGTACTCACATCAAGTGAATGATGAAATGTATATAGTGTCGTCCGTATAGTTGATTATGATGTTACGGGAATATGATGATAAGTCGATAGTTAAGTATGGTTAATAGTTGACTTTTGAAAGTCAACTAAGTATAAGAAACATGACTTGACTCGTTGTCGTAAATGTATGTTGATGGAAAGTCGTATGGTACATATTATAGCAATCCGTGTTAAATGTAATGACATGATGAGTTGCATGAGTTTAACGTATACGGATATGATTATATGAAGTCGATTATATGTTTTAATGCTTGTTAGTAATGACTAAGGAAAGTTAAGTGTGAGTTATGCGAATGATATGATGGTTACATGTACAAATGAGTATGCTAATAAGGGCGTGGTTTCGATGAAATGAAAGTATAGGAAACACGTCAAGACGGACTCAAGCTTGAGGTGTTAACGGGCCAAGAAGAGGCAAGGAATCGGATACGAGCACGGACGCATAAGGTAAGTGATTTCCGTAATCACTTCTTAGTACAAGTAAGTAATAAAATTTTGTAATGAATTAAACATGATGTTTGAGGTCAAAAATGTGTTAAAGTCTTTCGTCGTAAATGATGGGATTAAGGTTAACCAAAATGCCCTTGATGGGTATTTTGGGGTAAACGAACGTAAAAGTAGCCTAGAAACAAGTTATGCGATTAGTGTGATGTTTTGGACAAGTATGAAAGTGGGAATTACGGTTTGGTTAGTCGTAGACCAATTAATGCACGAATACCCTTAACGGGTCAAAAATAAGCATATGAACAATAAGGTGTTAAGAGGATGCAAGACATCCAAGAATTTGGTAATTTATGATAGACGTCACTCATATTATTATGTTTATAAGAGGTTTTGGTAAGACGAACAAGTTATGTTGACGTATGCATGAACGGGTCGAAAAGTGGGAAAATGGTAATAAGCCGAAGAGTTAAAAGTCGGAAATTATATAAAGTCGGATGTTGGATTTTAGTTCCCTTAGATAGAGAATTAAATTACGGACGCGTAGGAAAAAGAATCGGGTAAAACGGATAAAAAACGAGGGAGTTATGCTCGTTTCCGTGAAACGGAACTGTGCTGAAAGAATGCAGCACAGCAGCAACAACAGTCTGATGTTTTGAGGGTGTCGCGTAGCGCGACGGGTCAAATGTCTTCGAAAGTTTTTTTCGTGCTCCGTTTTAGCTTGGGAACTCGTTTAAACGCGTTTTAAGTCGCGTATGATTAGCTTAACTCATGTTTTATGACCATTAGGGTAAGCGTATGTGTGTGGATAGGTATGTATGGATGTTGGATATCTCTTTACACGTATGTAGAAATGTATGTAAGCGCGTATGCGCGAATGTATGTAAGATTATAGGGCGTAAGCAAGTACGTAAGGATTTACGAAGAATGTATGTGACTAGGTAAGTATGAGTGGGGTATGTTAAAGCAGGTGGTTATAAATATATATGTAAGTAAGTATGTAGGCATGTACGTATGTATGTTTTATAAACCTAAGTGTATGTATGTATGGGTGTATGTAGGAAGTATGTATATGTACGAAAGTGAGTATGTACGAATGTATGCACGTATGTAGGTTCGTGTAAAGGCATGTAATAAGGTGTATGTATGTATGTACGAATGTATGTATGGGTGAATGTATATAGGTGGGATGACATGATCGTACGTGACGATGTAGGTATGCATATATGTAGATACATATAGAATGATCGATATGTAATTGTATGAAAGTTTGTATGTAGGTTGACATGTATGTGTGTACGTATGTATGTATGGAGATAGTGTGTATGAAGTATAAGTATGTATGCAAGTCTTATGGTACGATCAAGTGTTTACGTTGTTTATTTGTATCCATGGAGTTATAAGAGAAATGCAGGAATGGCAAAGAAGTTTCACCACGGATGGTATGACAGGATGGAAAAGCTGGAATGTAAAGAGTAAATGAAACGAGAAGTAAACGTGAACAAATCTTGTATGTTTATAATGTGTACTAATGTATGAACTTTATGTGGTGAGCGCAGGTAGTACCAGTCATTGAGGATAACCAAGGTTTGGAGAGAAGATCGAGTCCCAAGACAGATTGTACGGGAATGCTTAAATATGTAATTTAGTGTTGATAAGGCATGTTCTTATATTCTAAAATGAATTTTTAGAATGTCAAGATGTATGTCATGAAAGAAATTTTCAAACTCGAAATTCCGCTGCGTCGTTTAAAGGTTAAATGTGTTAGGGTGTTACATTAACCCAAGCCCAACCCTTCCCCAAAGTCCTCTTGATATTTACAAATGTGTATAGTTAAAAAAGAGGAGGATTGAGTGCTTGGCAAGCATATGGTAGAAGTAAGTTCCATGCCGGCCCCGAGTGTTTCACAAAACAATACATCTTTGGCCGAGTGTTGAGTAATCTCCCGTGAGGTATGTGAACTCGTATATAAATGGAATTTTAAAGAGGCATGTTGTGCACAAATAAGTAATTTCTCTTATGTAATGTTCTAAACAAATCATAACGAATAGGATTGTAAATAACATAAAAATAAAGCCTAATAAAAATCTTGGATTCCCGACACTCAAGACAAGCCAAAAACCTTCTCTTCTACCCATTCCATTTGGGAGTGTAAGCCACACTATAAAGAGTTTTGCTTGAGGACAAGCAAAGATTCAAGTGTGGGGGTATTTGATGTGTGTAAAATGCAACATATAAATTACATCAAATGAGGCATAAAACTAACCCTTTTTAGTACTAATGTTGGAAAAAGTGTGCTTTTGTCTTCCTTTTGTATTTTCAGGATTAAATGAGCTCAAATGAACAAAAGAAGCAAAAAGGCAGCTAAATCTAACATAAATACAAGAAAAGGAATAAACGTGGCATGCTCGACCCCTCGACAGCATCTTCCCAAGCAAAAACAAGAGAACATAAGGCTGAACACGCCCCGTGCTCAATGAACACGGGGGGCGTGCCCAAGTGTCTGCAGAAAAGACAAAGTTGTAGAAGCTTCTATCACCCACCACGGGGGCGTGCCCAGCGGACACGGGGCCGTGGTCAACGCAAAGATTCGCAGAATCCAAGCAAATCTTGATAGTACAGATACGCTTCTGCACACGGGGCCGTGCCCAGCGGACACGGGGGCGTGGTCAACTAATGCAGACAAACTGCAATTAATGAAGAAAGAGAAGATGGGTGGACACGGGGCCGTGCCCAATGGACACGGGGCTGTGTCCGGGCTTCTGTGTAGGCTATAAATAGAGGTGCTTGGTTCATTTCCAAAGCATCCCTTGGCAAACCACCTCTCTCACACTTCACCCACACTCCACCACCATCACAACCCACATCCACCACCATCATCCATCATAGAGTGTGTGTAGTAGTCTCGGGATCCAAGATTGATAGTAAGAGTTCTTGACAATCAAAGGCCATGTTTGCCTAAGTCTCTTACATCACTTGGTGAAGACAAGCATTTAGTGTAATACTTTTTATTTTTAATCTTTTCGCACTTTTTATTTGGTTATGTATTAATGACTTTAATAACTAGTTTCTTATGTTGAAGGTGAATCTTCCTTATCATTTGTCCGTGGTGTCTTGGCGTTATTTTACTGTCTATATAAAATAAAAGATTTACACCATTCATATCTCCACAATCTATATGGAGATATGTTGGCTACCTGGTCGGGGGTTAAGGGAATGGGTTGGTAAGCGTCTTGCCTTGTTCAATGTATAGATCCTGCAAGGACCTAGGTCAAGCTTAGTAGGACCTCCTTTAATACCCACTGGTATTGGATGGTGGGGGTTCGAATTTCTTGATCCCCTCATATGTAAACTACTATTAAAACATTAACCCGACTATTTAGGATTGTATCCCTGCTGACTCAAACTACTTAGCCGAGGGTAACGTCACCTTCAAAAGAGGGGCCTACCACATTACGCATTAATAACTTAATTAATTATCTTTCAATAATCCAACCCTTTAGGATTGTATCCTTGCTGACTCAAACTACTGGGTTGAGGGTAACGTCACCTTCAAAAGAGGGGCCTACTACTATAACTAAGATAATCTCTTAAAAAGTGCAAACGTGCTGAAATAATCAAAGGTTACACTAAAGGCGAGTCGGATCCAAGTGATTCATCTTGTCTATCTGTTTTTATTTTTTGTTTTTATTTTCAGCATTTTTAGTTTTTATTTTCTAGTTTAAAACCTTTTTCTAAACTTTTGATTTGATTAGACGTTGAGGATAAACCGGTATTAAAAGCTCTTGTGTCCTTGGATGACCTCGGTATCTTACCAACGCTATACTACACTCACGATGGGTGCACTTGCCCATATGTGTGTTTGGTGTTAGTAAAATATCGTGCTTTACAAATTTAAAACTTAACTAAAGTGTAAAAAGGGCTAAAAATATACATAAAAATATATTACACATGTTATCATCTCATTGCATCCCAATTACACTTGGCAAGATCATGTGGGGGCTTGAAAACTATAAATAGGCTTCCACTTTCACATTATCATTTGCACTTTCAATTCCAATCTGCTATACTTCTCAATATTTGAGGGTCCTAAGCAATTGGGAACCTCCATGGAGTTTTCTTCAGTCGATAGGACCATTTGTAAGTGTCCTTTCGTGACTAGTGTATTTTATTTGGCTTAAAAAGCCGAAAAGTCAAGCGTTTGCGATAAACGCTTTGACTTTTAGCTCGGCCATAAACGGTCAAGCCATTGTTCGCAACGAACATGGCTACGTGATCGTAATTAGGTAGGTGTTAAACCCTCAAAAGGGCACCTCCTAATTATCACGTTTACTTAGTTAATTGTCGGGTCAAAGTAATTAAAATAAAAGTCAAACGGGTCAGTTTTTAAATAAAATTCATAACTGATAATGTAGAAGCTATAAAATCAGTTTTGTCACTTTAATAACTTGGTAAATATTAATTGAACATGTCTAGGCATGTTCAACCCGACAGTTCTGAGTTTAGGATCGGTTCGCAACCGAAAGTCGCAAAAGTAGACTATTGCTTTGACTTTCAGTTATGGCCCGAATTAGCTTAATTTAGTTATGCGTTAGGGTTCCTTTGTGACCATATTATATGTTAGTATAACCCTCTGAGGTTATACTACATGGTCCCTGATGTGCTAAAAGTGGTCAATTAAAACTAACTAATTTTAACGTAAACTAGACATACTAAGTTTTAAATTTATAAACTAAGACTCTCTAAAACCTAGACCACACAACCGGCAAGTGTACCGGTCAATGTAGTATAGCCTAAGTAAGTCCGAGTATCGAACCCACGAGGCTCTCTAATTACGTTAACTAGACTCTATCTAGACTTAGACTGACACGGACTCTAACTAAATTACTTGTTTTTATTGTTTTGGGGGGTTTTCTAACAATCCTAAAATCTTTAATTAAAATATAATAATAAAATAACTAGACACGAACTTGGATGAAGAGTTGAACCAGTGGCGATGAAGACTACCTAGGCTAGACTCATGTTTAACTTGGAATGGATTTCTTTTCGAAACTAATGTGATATGGAACCGGGATCTTTAGATACTAAACCTATTAAGACACCAACTAAGCCCCTCAACCCTTCTCGAGGTGAAACTTATGGCACTACCTAGGCTGTTACGAATACCGGTTGTTAGACTTCCTTACAGTCCTCTAATGTCTTGAAAAGTGCCTTAATGTGACAATCTACCTTACAGCGCGAAAGTCTAAGGCAACTATGGGTTTCAAACTTGGTTTAATAGGCAAGAGAATGGTTAGGGAACTAGACCGATTTCTTACAGAACCTAAACCTAGCTATATACCAAACCAAGACCTATTAACAATCTCGAGCCTTACAGCGACAAGATTAGTAGAACACTTGATTTTATGAGATTACCGAATATTACTTCTAAGGTTACTTACTAGATTTTCGCCTTAAAGAATTAAAGATTTATTACGTGATATAGACACTCACCTAAATCTATAACCCTAGCACAACCCTATTATGTGATATAGACCGTCACCAAGGATTATACGAAGCGATAAACAGTAATCAAACAATATCAAGCATGCATATACACCAAGTTAAAATTCCATACTCGTTTACAATTCAAGAAAATCCATAATCACATTAAAATCGAATAAAAATCCAAACTTTGTTTAAACAATCATCATGCCTAGGTAGTAGAAAGTATTTAGCCGAGTATCATGGTTTTAAAAATAAAAGCACAAAGTTCAAAATCTGAATTCATTGAATTAAACAAGAAAAATAGTAAACAAGAAAAATCGGTGAAGATGGATCCCGTAAATTCCTTGCTCTCTAAGTTTCCCACTTGACTCAATGATTCTCCAGCCTTGTTCCTTGCGAAAGATAATCTTTAGAATTCGTCCCTTCTGATTTGCGGCCCACAACTGATGTAATTTTGCGCCCCAGATGTGCGGCCGCTCCTCATGTTGATATTCCCCTAATAAAATATATCCGCACGTCTCCCACAGTCCCACTGATGGCCCAAATCCAATTTCACGTTTTAATGGGCTGACACCCTTGGCGGCCCATGTAAACTCGTCTAGAATCCTCAGCCAATTATGTTCGATGCCGTAACTTTATGTCCACAAGCCAATTGCAACTTTGCCTCCAAGAATATTTATATCCATTAGGTTTTGTATATTTATAATAATGTTTACATAATCAGTTAATGGCCCAAAAAGTTCAACTTCACAATCACATGGCTAGAATGCTTTTTGGCGGCCTACTTTCTTTCTATTTATACTATGTCAGCCTTTTCCAATGTTATAATATAGAGATAAGTGGGTTCGATCCAATCACGGAAAATAGCGACAATTTTACTTCGGTCTCTGGCACCCCACTCTGCCCAACTGGCTGGTTATTTCCATATTACTTATTTTTACTCCATTTGCATCAGGACCTGACCCAACACAAAATAATGTAATATATTACTAAATACTAAAAATAATAAATAAAAACTATAGAAATATTATACAATTTACACGGGACAAATATGCCTATTTTACCCTACATCAAATATCCCCACACTTAACCTTTTTTCGTCCTCGAAAAAGAATTATGCAAAACGGAATCATAGACAAATAATTACTCGGGTCAAAAACTTATTTATATTTTGTTAAAATCAAAACTTGCGTTAGCCGCGATTGCGAATACACTTGTCCCTTTAAACCCGAATCCAATCCTAAGCCCTTATCATGTGAATTTAATTTAAGTGCGGTCAATCCACCTAGGGACTCACACTAGAATCTACGGTCCACCTACTCCCACCTCAAGCTTATAGGACTAAAGGAACGATCACTGGACCAATTCCCAACCGTCTTATATCAAAACCAAGAGAGTTTACAATCAAATTTTTTTCTTTTTCCATTTTTTTCCGCTTTTTTTTTCTTTAATGAGTGTAGACGATGCTTTTCCCTAACCAAGAGGCAATCCGGCTGTAGAGTCGCTATCCCCAACCCAGACTACTTAAAGCTTCGGTACTTTTTTTTTCTTTTCTTTGCACAGTCGATTTCACACACCCTAGCGGTAATCCGGCTATAGAGTCACTATCCCCAACCCAGACTACATAGAAATGCGCTACTTTCATTTAGTTTCTAGCTCACTTTTTTTTTCTATTTTTGCAAGATCACAAACTCTAACAGTTTTAACTTATAATGGTGCCCCTAATACTATTATCGGCAGTTTTAATTTCCCATATCTCCCAAGTGAAAACCCTCTAGCAGACCGACAATTAAGATATATTAGCTCAAAGGGACTTAAAACCAAACCCGGGCCTATCCACATATCCCTAACTAGACGCAAGCTCGATATATTATAAACTCGTATTATTATTATTTGAACCCAAGCAAAAATTCACATTTTCTATCATTTTCCGTTTTAAATATGCAAACTTCTCATATCGAAGGACATTTTTCTGATTTTTCGATTTTTTTGGATTTTTCAAATTTTTAATTTTTTTTTTTTGTATTTTTCAATATAAGACTCGATTATTTACATGTATCTCATCCCCACACTTAAAGATTGCATTGTCCCTAATGCAAGAATGGAAATACGACTCCAAACTACCTAAAAACAACTACTAACGAACTAACTAAATAAATAACGAAATAAATAAATAAAATACAAAAGAATACAAGGGAAACGACTTAGCTGATTAATAACAACGCGTATGCTCCAAATCTCTCGTCCCATCTTGCTCGATCGTATAGCATTTCGGTTGCGATCGGCTTTGACTCTGACACTGGTACGCTTGATAAATGCCTTATAGTCGAACAGCAGCTCCAAACTCACCCGAATGGAGATTGCGTACGGGTGGTACATATTCAAACCTGCATAACCAAAAACAAGCACAAACCAAAGCAATACCGACTCTAAAAATGACTCAAGAACCACTAATTTAGAATCATGGTACAAAATAAACGACTCAATAACCAAGTAAACACGAAAACACAAAACACGAAAAAGAACTAAAACTACGATAAAGACTCAAAATCTACAAACTCTACAAGTGTGCTATCAACTTTTCAAACACCACGGAGGATCATGTAGACGCAGCTCACCTCTATACCAAACCTCACGGGCTGTAGCACCATCATACCTATTATTATCCGAATCTATCCGAACACCCGCATACCTGTCACAACCACTCAAACCATCATCGGGCGGTTTAAACTTATACATTTCAAACCTAAATGTATGCCCACACTGAGCCTCACAGTGCTTCTATCTTAGATTCTAAACACTTTACTCTTTTTTCAAGATCCTCTACTCTCTTATCGTGCGGATCCCCACACTTGGGTCCTATCGCTTCCTCTAGAGTAGGACCACTTATCACCTCTTTCTCACTTCTCTTATCTTCTAACTTCGATGAGATGATAACCGGTAGCTCGGAACCCTCTCCTAGAAAAGCATACTCTAAATGAGATGGAAGAACCTTAAGCTCTAAGGGTGGGGGTTGGGTGGTGTCATCACTAACGGCTAACACTTCGGGAATAAAAGGAATTCCCTCAACTTCTACTTTATCTACCCTCAATGACTCTTCCTCGACTCTCCCTCCTCCTACTAAGTCGGCTCCACTAATATATTCAAGACAATGGCCAACACATGAGATAAAAGAGTTCAAGAAATATACGGAATGGCAGGGACCACTATAGTCATCGGAACCACTCGGGTGGTTCATGGAACGATCTATCCCAAAGGTGACTCTCTCCTAAATATGAGAAAAGCAAGCACTAGTCAGTAAGACTCAAACTAAAGATAAACAAATAAAAAATGAAAGACTCAAAACAAAACAAAACAAAACAAAACACGTAGCACGTATATGTCAATAAAGTCTATCAAAGCTAATTAACGCAATCGCCAAAGAGTCCCCGGCAACGGCGCCAAAAACTTGATGTGCTAAAAGTGGTCAATTAAAACTAACTAATTTTAACCTAAACTAGACACGCTAAGTTTTAAATTTATAAACTAAGACTCTCTAAAACCTAGACCACACAACCGGCAAGTGTACCGGTCAATGTAGTATAGCCTAAGTAAGTTTGAGCATCGAACCCACGAGACTCTCTAATTACGTGTGACAACCCGCACAAAACCAGGTATCCGTACAACTTAATTAATGATTGATTACTGCTTAATTACTGTGCTTGATTGAAACTAGCTGATAAACTGCTACCTGCATACTGATACATGCACTTACTTGCATCATACTTTATTTGCTGTCACTACATTATTTACATACTGAACCCTAGTGACAAACATGATGCACAAAAAGCACAGTAGCACTAAACGGATACACAGTGAACATGCTGATATAACCAGCATCAGGCAAATACTGCCTCTAAGGCCTGTTAAGAGCCTCATATATTTTGGCTACACTGGTAGTGAGTGTAGGATATAAGGGTTGTGTTACCGCGTCTCTAGGGATAAGATACACTGATTCGGATGTGCCTAAAACGTACTTTAAGTACCAAACACAGCACTTTAATAATTTAACCAGCTTCTAGCTGACTAGTAAAGTGCCAAAAATGAGAAAATATCACTAGACACTTTCTAAAGTGTCGGGAAAACAAATTGTGTCACTAAAAATGTAATAACGACACTTTAAAGTCTTTTGTAACACTTTAACGGATTACTATCCAACCGAACACCCGGACTTTACCCGGAACATGAAAATATTAACATTTTCACTATTATTATTTTTCTGAGCCAGTTAGGGTCCCTGATTACCCTAACACCCGTCATAACACGCTGCTTATAACTAACGGAGTTTAACGCTAAACTAACTTACTTAACATAAACTAGCTCCTAACCATCTACTTAAAATCGAACCATGGACCCCCCCCCCCCCCAAACCGATTCGGTTGCCTAGGGGGCAACACCTTGTACCTTGTAATCTTGGATGATCATGTTGTCTAGTATCTAGTGAACATAGTGACCAATGGACAATAGCACACTAATCTCTCCTATATATACACACTAATCACTTAGAGATTTATCACTTAACAATCAACAAACTCACACTACTCTCTCTCCCTTACCCACTCTCGGCCGAACCCCAACCCACACACCACCACCATTTCGGTTCTTGCTTCCATCATTCCAAGACCATACAAACATCACAAGTCGCGTTTAAGGAGCTTTGGTGCAAGCGGAACGCGAAGGACCACTCTCGTTGGCTTTTATCCACGCGGTTTTCGTCACAACTCTTCCCTAGCCTTGAGCTAGAGGTATAACCTTTAAAACTTGTTCTTACACATATCTAAAGTGGTTAAAAGAACTTTCGTCGGTTAAATATTGTAAACACGCGTTTTGAATCTTTAAAGTCTAGTAAAATCACAAAAATGGTGGTTAATAGCATATAACTTGTGTAAAAGTCGTAGGACTTGAAATTTGTGCTTATTGTGACCCGATCTATAATGTGGTAGCTCAAAAATTCGTTTAACCCGACTTTGTAAAATCACGTATCATCACATAAGCTTGTTTTTGATAGATACAAGGGTTAAAGGTGAAACACTACCACATTTTAGAGACATGAACTTGTGTGAAATATTATACTTGTGTAAAAGTGATTTAACCGGTAAAATGGTGTTTAAAACTAGCGGATCTACGTATCCGCAAGTGGTATTTTTGAAAGACCACACTTTAAAGAAATCATGTTTTTCTAAAGATGGATCTTACACTAATAAATATGATTTTATAAACCACAAGTGTGTAGACACTTGTGAAATGGAAAGATCCGACAAAGAAGTATATTTGTCACTTGTTACTAGAAGTTGTAAAGACGGTTTTCTCTAAACACGAGGTTTTTACAAGATTAAAGCTACTTTATATAAAGATCTACGTATATGAATGGGATTTATAATATAGATGCGGAAAAACTACAAGTTCATGCGTTTATGCAAATATACATACTTGTTGACTAGTTTGATGTGTCGGAAATTGTTTGATTGAATAAAGAAGTTGATTGAGTTGATTTGTTAAAAGAAAATGATACGCTTGAAAGCGTGGCCACCTCCAGTTACAGAGGAAACTCTGGCGAAATTTTCTAAAAACCTAACACTTAGACTTTTTACACAACAAGTGTTAGAACTATTTTTGGGCATACTTTCGAAACATAAATTTCGCCAGTACTATATTTTACTAAACATTCGGAGGTGGGATTTTCACAAAGATTAACGTGATAAATATATTTGTCACAACACTGTTTATGATTATTTTGTGAAAACACATAAATATTATTTTAGGGTAAAAATAATATTTACAAACGTTAACGATTCCAAAACTTTGCGAACGCTTTCACAAACACATAAGTTACACCGGTAATTACATTACCACAAGATTGATAAAACGTAACTTACGCACATGTATTGTATCCCCCATCCTTGGGAAGGAAAAATAACTATCAAGCATATACAAAATGCAACACGAAATAGTTGTCTAACTATTTCCCGCAAACATAAACTGTAAAGCTAAAGCACGGCCGTCCGTCTAATAGAAATAGCACTTGTAGGTCGTTGCACAGCTTACTGCTTCAGAGACGCTTGATAGAGTTTACGCATCCACTGTGAGTTCATGTCCCCCTTTTCTCTAACTGTTTTCAGTTTTCTTAACTGCGGGGGTGAAATACATGTTACTTTGTTTACAAGTACTTTATACACGGTATGAATAACGTAAGGAGGTTTAGATCATGTGAATGGGTAGTTAGAACCCCGAGGGACTCGAGCGGTAGATCTATTTGGGTGTAGCGAGCCCAGCTCCCGGTCCAACAGAACAGGCCTCTCGGAGGACTAACAGAACGGATCCGGAGTGACTTGGTACCCAACGCAAAATCGGCTAGGGTTGTATCTTACTTACTTGCATTTCACGACATGCTAATGGCCTTGCAAACCATTGGTGATCACAAGTCCTCTTACACTGCTACATACCAGGAAACTTTTATACTTACAAGTGTTTTACTTACTCACTTGCACATGAACTCGCTCAACATTATTGTTGATTTTTCAACTCACA
This sequence comes from Helianthus tuberosus, assembly GCA_030545235.1. Taxonomy (NCBI): domain Eukaryota; kingdom Viridiplantae; phylum Streptophyta; class Magnoliopsida; order Asterales; family Asteraceae; genus Helianthus; species Helianthus tuberosus. The sequence goes on from JARYGA010049895.1 coordinate 20,165, forward strand.
TGTATTTCAGGAAATTAACGGATTCTGGCACGGTATGAACGTTTTCCGCTGCAATCTTCATGAAGTCATCAAGGATTAGGGGTTGTGTTCTCTTACCTGGACAAGACACAATCCTTAACCCTCATTTATGTTTTGTCATTAGATGTAGTGTTTCTGAACATGGATTATGGTCGTATGTTTAAAACAATGGTATTGTATGTTGATTTCTAAACTTAATGATGACTTGCATGGTTTTTAAATTCATATAGCTTTGTTATGATTAAGCTATGGTATTAAGAAGTCACACCAAAACTAACCACGCTTCCGCAAAGCCAGGGTGTGACATTACGTTAACTAGACCCTATCTAGACTTAGACTGACACGGACTCTAACTAAATTACTTGTTTTTATTGTTTTAGGGGGGGGGGTCTAACAATCCTAAAATCTTTAACTAAAATATAATAATAAAATAACTAGACACGAACTTGGATGAAGACTTGAACCAGTGGCGATGAAGACTACCTAGGCTAGACTCATGTTTAACTTGGAATGGATTTCTTTTCGAAACTAATGTGATATGGAACCGGGATCTTTAGATACTAAACCTATTAAGACACCAACTAAGCCCCTCAACCCTTCTCGAGGTGAAACTTATGGCACTACCTAGGCTGTTACGAATACCGGTTGTTAGACTTCCTTACAGTCCTCTAACGTCTTGAAAAGTGCCTTAATGTGACAATCTACCTTACAACGCGAAAGTCTAAGGCAAATATGGGTTTCAAACTTGGTTTAATAGGCAAGAGAATGGTTAGGGAACTAGACCGATTTCTTACAGAACCTAAACCTAGCTATATACCAAACCAAGACCTATTAACAATCTCGAGCCTTACAGCGACAAGATTAGTAGAACACTTGATTTTATGAGATTACCGAATATTACTTCTAAGGTTACTTACTAGATTTTCGCCTTAAAGAATTAAAGATTTATTACATGATATAGACACTCACCTAAATCTAGAACCCTAGCATAACCCTATTATGTGATATAGACCGTCACCAAGGATTATACGAAGCGATAAACAGTAATCAAACAATAGCAAGCATGCATATACACCAAGTTAAAATTCCATAATCGTTTACAATTCAAGAAAATCCATAATCACATTAAAATCGAATAAAAATCCAAACTTTGTTTAAACAATCATCATGCCTAGGTAGTAGAAAGTATTTAGCCGAGTATGCACAAAGTTCAAAATCTGAATTCATTGAATTAAACAAGAAAAATAGTAAACAAGAAGAATCGGTGAAGATGGAACCCGTAAATTCCTTGCTCTCTAAGTTTCCCACTTGACTCAATGATTCTCCAGCCTTGTTCCTTGCGAAAGATAATCTTTAGAATTCGTCCCTTCTGATTTGCGGCCCTCAACTGATGTAATTTTGCGCCCCCGATGTGCGGCCGCTCCTCATGTTGATATTCCCCTAATAAAATATATCCGCACGTCTCCCACTGATGGCCCAAATCCAATTTCACGTTTTAATGGGCTGACACCCTTGGCGGCCCATGTAAACTCGTCTAGAATCCTCAGCCAATTATGTTCGATTACCAGCCGTAACTTTATGTCCACAAGCCAATTGCAACTTTGCCTCCAAGAATATTTATATCCATTAGGTTTTGTATATTTATAATAATGTTTACATAATCAGTTAATGGCCCATAAACTTCAACTTCACAATCACATGGCTAGAATGCTTTTTGGCGGCCTACTTTCTTTCTATTTATACTATGTCAGCCTTTTCCAATGTTATAATATAGAGATAAGTGGGTTCGATCCAATCACGGAAAATAGCGGCAATTTTACTTCGATCTCTGGCACCCCACTCTGCCCAACTGGCTGGTTATTTCCATATTACTTATTTTTGCTCCATTTGCATCAGGACCTGACCCAACACAAAATAATGTAATATAATACTAAATACTAAAAATAATAAATAAAAACTATACAAATATTATACAATTTACACGGGATAAATATGCTTATTTTACCCTACATCAGTCCCTTAGAAATCAGAGTTCGTTTGCATGTTCCGTTATTTGCTTAAAAATTGACTATTATGCTCTTATGTTATAAAAACGAGATTTTTGAAAATGTGAGAGGACAAAAAGCTTTATTACTGATATATAAGTATGTCAAATAAATTTGACATCAATTTCTGGTCTCAAACTAAAGTTATGCAAGATATCGTAAAACGAAACTTTTTATTAATTAAATTACGATTTTTAGCATAAATCATGTTTAAACCCAAATTTCGACACCAAACTCATTACCCACTGTTTTGATATTATTTTTAGGGATTTTTGTAATTTTTGGTCAGATTATAAACTGACCATATCATTGAGTTCTCGTATAAATCGGTAAATGACGATAATACCTTTTTTGTTAATAAAATGAGTTTAACATATGATTTACATACCAAACCTTTTCCTACCGATATTATATGTTAAATAAAATATTTTAAACATTAAAGGCTGATCAAAATCTCAGGATTTCGTAAGCATCTCAAATATCGTCAAATACCGACTTTTACGATAATTAGGTGCATAGTATGGTTTAAAACCATATTTAACACCTAAGACTTGTTACCTACTGATTTTATAAATAAATTTTAATACTTTAACAGTAAGTATAATTCTTGAACTCGGACTTCCAAATTTGACCTTAAAAGCATATGTGAAATGACCAAAATGCCCCTACGGTGCATAGTTTGGCCATAAATGGTAAACCTCACATATGTATGATATCTTACTGATGTAACATGATAAAATAAATATTTTTACTGAATGTTTTAGATCAGAACCTCAGTTTACTATTAAACATCTTTTATAAATCCTAAAATGACCAAAATGCCCTTACGGGACTTAATTTGGTTTTAAAATCTCTTTGGGCATAATTATTGATATCCTACTGATATCATAACATATTTAAAGCATAATAACTTATGGAACTTGTACATGACTCATCCGGTTACCCGTATGCATATACGTGTTCGGTACAGTTTATGTAACTAGTTTGCATAGATTAGCCAAAACGGGTCAAACCTTATCATTTAACTTCAAAATCCAGAATGTATTTAGTTTACCCATATTATACAAGTCTTCATACTTGTTAGGTCTAAATTACATTTATTCCGGTCATCGCTTAATCTAACGTATCATACTGTTTCGAATACTTTAAGTTAGCTGGTCTAGGTCTATGACCTAAATAAGACCCGTTAACATTCTAAATTGGTTATATATATTACCATCATTCAAGACTAGAGCCTCCCGGTAAAAGCTATCTGCATTTAATTAGATTGGATACGACTGAGTTATATAAATCTTGTTGTAAATCGAGAAGTAGCTCAGGTAAATACTTTTAACTTATTTTCCCTTATACGGGCTTGGGATACGGTAAACTATTACCGCTTGGTCGGGTGTAGAAACCTTTTTAATCAGATATGGTTAAAATGTATAATCCCGTTTTAATCAGTATTGCTTGATAACATATAACATTGGGGGTTAACGACCGTGTCCTTGATATCCTTGGCTCATTTAAAAAGCGTAAATGGCCACGACTTAAGCACGGAGTGTAGGCATACACCTGTCAGTTGCGTATGTAAAAGATATACTCATTTGCTGGGAATAACCCGCCGTGAGTTTATATTCGTGGTGTGTTGTTTAATCTTGTTCGGTTTATTTAATACCGGCCCTAAATGTTGGACAAACATGTAAATCTGATACAAGATTGTTATTAATATAATTGTCCCAAGTTATAAAAGAATATTTGTGCCTTGTGCATTTAAATAAATTTTCATAAAATATTTTCGTGCCTTGTGCACCTAAACCAATTTTTCCTAAAACATTTTCAAATGTGTCGGTTAATTGTATTTACCAGTGTAAACTGACGTATTTTCAAAAGACTAAGTGACAGGTACTATACGCAAATAGGCTGGGAGCTGCTTGGTGTTAATAAAGGATCTTGCAAATCCTTTGGATGCCCTAAAGTCTGCAAAAACTTCATTTTGTATATATTATAATGATCCGCCTGTGGATTTAATATTACAAACTCATTTGTAACTATCATTTCGGTATTTTCAGACATTTGGGTTTTTGAAATAATATTTTATATTCCAAGACTTCCGCTGTGCTATTCTGTGTATGTTTGACTATGACGATATCAATCTTACGTCACGATACTCCCCACCGGGCCCACCGGGCCGAGCTGTAAATATCGGGGTGTGACAGTTCGTCTTTTATGTTAGATTGCTAGGGTTAGATACTTTGAGAGAAGATCCCCTTAGTTTACCTTTCATTATTTGCTTACCGAGTAAAATCAAGTTCCTTAGTTGCCTTAGACTTTCCACAGAGAGGTAGTTAGTCATATTAGGGCACTTTTCAAGAAGTTAGATAACTGAGAGGAAGTCTAACAAACTGGTAGGCGTAACAACCCTTTAGAGTCTCATTAGGTTTCTTCCCGAGAATGGTTGTGGGTCCTATTCGATATCTCTTATGGTTTAGCATATAAAGATCCCGGTTTCATACCACATTAGCATCCGATAGAAACCATACGATATCAATCGGGATTCCAACCTAGGTAGTTATTCCTCATCTCTAATCTGAATCTCGTTTAAGTAGCGTCTTAGTTATTTAGTTTAATTAGTTTATTTTTAATGCAATTTAGGATTTTAGTAACCACCACCCCTCAAAATATAAAATCAATTTGGTCGTGTCAGTCTGTTAAGTCTAGAGAGTGTAGTAAACGTAATTAGAGAGTCTCGTGGGTTCGATACTCGGACTTGCATAAGTTATACTACATTGACTGGTACACTTGCCGGTTGTGTGGTCTAGGTTAGAGAGTCTTAGTTTTATAAATTTAAATCTTAGCGTGTCTAATTTAGGGTTTAAATTAGTTAGTTTTTATAGACCATTTTTAGCACATCATGGCCACGGGATGCGTCCTTGGAGCGAGACATGATGCACGGGATGCGTCTGGCGAGTTTCTGAAGTGTCCAGCGAATTGTAGGTTTCCGACGAGTTGATGTGTGTACCATCAAATCATTTGTTGTGAACCATTACCCAAGTGTCATAATCCTGACCAACATCAGTTTCTTGCAAAGAGTGTTGCAACCATATAAACTTCAAAGTGCAAGATTTTCAAGTCAGCTAAGTTCTAGATCTAGATACAGTTTTATCCACTACAAGTTGTGTGTAGGGGTTGCGGTGGGCTGCAAACCCATTTCACAATCACCTACTAAGTACAAACTTTAGATAACAGAATCTCCTAATTTAGTCATTCTGAAGTGGTATACACACGTCAAGTCGTTAGAAAACTCGCCGGAAACCTGCAACTCGCTGGAACACTTGCCGGACGCTTCAGAAACTCGTCGGACTCTTCCCGCGCATCATGCCTCGCTCCAAGGACGTATCCCGTGGCCACATGTCCCCTTTTTATTGGGTTTCGCTCTACGGACGCATCCCGTGCTTGAAAGACACATCCCACGCCTGTTGTGCCTTTCCACCGACGCAGGAGGTTGACATTTTTTGAAAAATGCTTTGGTCAACTGATATTTTGGTAATTTAAGCTTATTTTTACATTTTAACTGTTGAAAACATGCCAAATCAACACCATCATCAACTGCCACACTGAGGCAACATCACATGGGTCACATAATCATCCCCAAATTATATAAAACTAACCAGAAACACTAAGATGATTAAATTCATGAAAGTTGAAATTAGTTCAAACCGCTCATTTTAAAGCTACCCGCTTTGATCCGAACTCATTTCGCTCAATGCCAACCACAAACCGAAATCAAGTGCAATCAAAACATCAAATAAAAATCTCAAAGCAGGTTTTCAAGGTCATGAAAATCAATGCATGAAGAAAAGCTCCACAAATCAAAGACGAAAAGGGAAATCGTACACGAAGACAATGACGCAAGGTAAAACCCCAAAATCAAAAATGAAAAGGAAAAACCTAAACGGATTTTGCTACAACAACTCGAAGTATAAAATAAGATGCAAAGCATACCTCATAACTGAAGAAAATTCGCTGGAGAAAAAAGCCCACATGAGGAGATGACTGTCTATGTGAAATCCTCTGAACTATTGTGGTTTAAAAGGCAGATCAATGAAACGTGTAAAAACACTAAACTAAACACGTATACAAAGAAGGCAGGAGGAGGGACCATATATGTAGAAAACAAACAGAAGTAAGGTAAAAATAAAAATGCAAAAGGACCAATTCGGTAAATACCACCGACTTTGGTATTTAAGATAGTTATAGATAATATATATGCTACTCGATCAGTTTGGTGTACAATGTCCCCTATCATTTTAAATTAACACGAAATACTTCCTTTAAATTTACATGTTATTTGAATTTTGTTTTATGATGAAAGTTTTTGAATTTTTATTAATATATAAGAATGTCATATGAAGCATAACACATAGGAACACCTCAAGGGTGTTTGGGATTGTGTTTTGAACAATTTTGAAATGCAATAATCAGGATCATCTATTTCAAAACACATTCTCAAACACCCCCTCAAACCATTCGTGAAACATCAAGTGGAAAACTATATAAAGAACTATATACAACCAATTTGTCGTGCATTCTCTTTTCTATACTAAATATGCAAGAAAACGACACGATACAAAGATTTAGACATTAACATTCGACCTTTAAAACTGCATAGGCCTCTTGTAAGTAGGAGGGATAAAAGGGCAGGGAGATATCCCACCATGGATAATGTGTTGGACTTGATGAGTAGATTGAAAGCCTGTTGTGGGGACTATTTTCATGTTGTTTTGAGCTAATTAGAAGAATGTACACAAAAGTGATGTTAGTTTACTTGATGTTTTCAAAGATCAGTACTTATATTTGGTGTAGTTTGTTTCTTTTCAAACGTACCTTGTATTTGAGGACATGTTTTGCTTAAAATAAATTTGGTTTTACATCAAAGCAAGATTGTCGTATGTCGGCTCAACTTGGCTCGGCTTATTTCGAGAACAATCTCAAACGAGCTAAAAACTCGGCTCGAGCTCGCTTCAATATCATTAACTCCGTTTGTTTTCCAATGACGTGGCGTGTGATGTGGCAATAACGTGACAATGACTTGGATTTTTAGATCTAGGTGGATATCATGTTGAACCGTACCTTGTTGACATCTGTGGCACCTCAAATCATGCAGGGATGGGTATTTAGTATTTGAACATGAGAACCAATAAATCTTCCTCTTTAAACATATGTTACAATAATCTTAGTCATTACCACATTATTGTAACATCACAAGCCACAAAACAAATAAAGTTTATGATTTGTTACAGTGGGATTGTTTAGCATGGATTAATAGCTTATAATTTAGATTATTAGAGCATGGGGTGTGAGGCAACGCCACCAGCCACATCAGCTGGGTGGCACCCCCCAACACCGCCCCTCCTCCGCCAAAGGAGGGCGCCATGCGTTCCATCGCCAGCTCCTTAGCGATTTTTTTGCATCAAAATGTCTAAACCTCAGAGACGATTTTAGCAATTTACTCAATAATAAAATAAATAGATGTAAAAAAACATTTTTGTTGAGTGAAACCCAGCCAGCCCAGCCCAATTCCTTTTCTTTAAAGGTGGTTATGAGAAACCCTAAAACAAAAAAATCAAAATATCTGAAAACAGATCGGTTCTTAGGGTTTCGCATCGCATCATGGGCAGTCGCAATACCAATCCCAATCCCAATCCCAATCCCAATCGCAAGAAGAAACGGTAAGCTGAATTGAATCCCATGTATGTTTTTGATTGTTTTCTCATGATTTTGTTTTTGGTGAACAAACAGTAAGATGAGCCGTGCGGAAAGAACGTACGAGGTAAGATCGAACACTATATATATATATATTTCGTCTATTATTGTTGTTTTAATCGAGTTCTCTGTTTAGACAAAGAATAGGGAATTGATTCGCCGGCGGAAAAGGTTTACCAGACCATTCAAAATCGGGTTTTATGCTCCTGGACTGAACCTCGTCGTATTCCATATCATCTATACTTGTTGATTAAGGAATCAGTCCATCTTATGCAGAGGGGTTTAGATTCAGCCCTAGTTGACAAAAAAATTAGTTTCTTTTGTGACTTCTTCTATTCTCATCTGCCACTTGGCTGGAAATAGTAAGTTTTTATTATCTTATGTAGAGTAGAATTCATCATTCTTGCCAATGATCTCTAGATCAAGTGGTGGAGGGCTTGCATTTCTCTTGAAAGATGCAGGTTCGACTCTCACTTGGTGCAGAGTGAGGCACTGGTGGGCAATGATAGGAGACCTAGGGAAACCAGGGTTGGATCCTTGAGCCAAACGGGTTTTACCGGTAATTTCACTGTCGTGCCTACGGGCGGGTGGGTTACCGGGTTTTCCCCGGAATTGGTGGTGGACTCGGGTTACTCTCGGAGTACTCCGGTTGTCCAGTGGGTGCCCCGAGAGTGCTCGGGATTGAGTTTGTTGGCCGTTCAAAAAAAAAAAAAAAGAATTCATCATTCTTTATTATTATTATTGTTATTGTTATTATTAAAGTTGGAATTTTCTGTTAACTCCTCGATTAATTAAAATAATATACTTTGGACCAAAGTGTCAACAATGGCCTAAACTCGGGTACCATTTTGGCATTTTACTCTTTATTCTTATTGTCATTCGATGTTTTGCAGCGACAAGGAGAATGCGGCATCCCTTATTGCGGACTACGACACCTCTCTGCCTAAATACGATATTTCAGGCTATACCTATCTCATAAATCCGTATGTTAATGAGGGTGATGATGACGCACAACTATCTATCAGCATGGTTTTTGAGCTTATGAGAACTATTTACTCACGGATAACGCCTACTCCAAAGAAATTTATGGAATGGAGTGAGCATCGGATGTCATTCTACTGTAAACTATGTTCCTGTTTTGGCATCGATTATCTGCATCTAGAGGCTGCTTCCAAGGACGATGTGGTTTTGATGAACATTTTTTTCAAGCTTCGCCACTGACAATATGAATACTTCTTACTTTTTTTCAGTACAGCAAATATCATTAACAACCAAAAGCCGGGCTAAGCCACACTAGCAAAGGAAAGCATGCGGACAAAACACAACACCATCAGAATGCATCGAATCGTTTCCAATTAACCCAATCTAGACTTAGGTTCTTTGCTCTACATTTAAACGAACAATTAGCATAACTAAAGTTATCTAAAAACTATTAGCAGGTATACCATGTGCGTCAACTCAATCTGCTGCCAGCTCCTGGCGATCAAAACTATAAATGTAGTCAAAGAGATCCACGCACACCCAAGCATAACCGTTGCGACCCCAGAGTTCGCCCCACGAATTCTTGATCTGCACGCTGATAGTTATCCACGGGCTATGTCTGATCACGTGGATCCCCACAATCAAAACCGCGTGATTAGCTTTACGCGGGTTTCTCCTCTTCTCGAGCTGGAAAGGTTTTGTTGCTGTAGTTTTTGCTGCATTATCAGAATATTGGAGGTCACCCAAGCAACAGGCACCCAACATCGGCAGTTTTGGGCCATCAGGCCCAAAATTAGCTACTAGCGCCTTCAATTTTTTCTTATAACCCTTTACCATGAAAAGTCGATAAGTCAACCTGTATCGCCGCCCAAGACTATACCCATATTGGTGGCGGTTTATCCATCCTTGTTGTTCAACCGTGATATCTTGAAGTCCACTCCTAATCAGAATTTGTTGTGCCTTACGTACTTCTTTAGCAAATGTTAATGGTTGATGGTTCAAAATTAGGTTTTCGTTTCCCCGCTCTCTCATCTTGAACAAGATGGTCATCATCTGGCCCAATGTACAAGCCAAGCACTTCCCGGCGTTCCCCTGGTCCAAAACTCTTGGATACAAACCGCGGGGGGGGGGGGGGGGTGAAACCTCTATACCTCTTTCTCAACATTTTGAAATTAGCGAGATGAATGTGGGGGATGAATGAGGTGTGGTAGTGGCTCAACGATGGTGGTGATGGTGGTGTGGTTGGCGCGGTAGCAAGGGGAAGGGGAAGGGTTTTATGTTTTTTTTGGAAGGTAGGAAGGGTTTTATATTAGCGAGATGAATGTGGGGGATGAATGAGGTGTGGTAGTGGCTCAACGATGGTGGTGATGGTGGTGTGGTTGCAGGGGTAGCAAGGGGAAGGGTTTTATGTTTTTTTGGAAGGTAGGAAGGGTTTTATATAATGAGCTTGGATATTTGGATTGGTATCCGTAACTTTATTTTAAAGTGGTTTTTAAATTCAAGTTGAAACAGATGTAAAAAGTAATTATGCACCAAGGAACTCAAAATTATGCATAAAAAAATAATAATCGAAAGTTACGCATGAAAGTAAACAAAATTATACATTAAAGGAAATAAGAATTGAAAATTAGACAGAAAGGAAATCAAAATTACACAACGACCTGTTAAAATCGTTGTTACACTTTGTACTATTTCAACCATTTATTACTTGGCTTATAATAATAATACCAACTAGTAATAAGACCCGTGCGCGTTGCGGCGCGGATACTTCGCAGATATCAAACGGATTAGTCCAAACGTTATGTGATGTGTTAACCATATGAAAACGCACGTTTTAACGTATCCGATTGAACTCAATGTATCCTACAGTTGCATTGCGATTGGATCAAAACGTAACGTAAATCGAATTTATATCGTACAATCATAACGTATTATACGCGACCCGACTAACTCGAATTTATATCGTCAAGGCCAAAACTCTCGAGGGGGTCAAAGTGGCATTTACAAAGTTCATAAAAAGTTAAGTGGTTAAAAATTGCATTTCCTAAACTTATGGGCTAAGAAAGGGTAAAGATAAAATTTGATAAAGTTTTGGGGTAAGAAGGAAACTATAACAAAGTTGGGGCTGAAAAGGAAACTACCAAAAAGTTGGGGTGTCAAAAGCAAAGTATTTGTAAAATGGAGTAATAGTTTAGGGACTAAATTTGTCATTTTATGAAACTTTGAAGGTACCAAATTCAATGGACTAAAATTACAATATCATAAAAGTATGGGGGAGGGGGAGGCAAAGCCGGTGGGGTTTCCACCGACTGTCTTTTAAGAGTATACTAGTAATAACTACCTCGCACGTTGTGGCGCGGGTACATCGCAAACGTCGAACGGATTAGTCCAAGCGTTATACGAAGTGTTAATCATATGAAAACACACGTTTCGGCGTATCCGATTGAACTCAATGTAACCTATAGTTGCATTACAATTGGATCAAAACGTGAAGAAAATCGAGTTTATACCGTACAATCATAACGTATTATATGCAACCTGACTAACCCCGCTGGCAATTTTACACGAATACACGAATACACGACACGAACCTACACGAAGTTAACAGGTATCGTGTATGGCCTTAACATGTATCGTGTACCAAACAGGTAGACACGAGATTACCTGTTAATTTTCGTGTATAAACAGGTTAAATACCTGTTTACCTGTTAATACCCGTTAGCACACGATAAGAAATTAAATTAAATAAAACTCATCAGCCATGTGCATGTGGGTTCCTTAATTCCTTTCCATTTTCATTCCTCATTCAATTCAAAAAAATAAAACCCTAAACTCCCTCTGTAACTCTCAGATAGCATGTCGTGTTCGTGTTTTTGTTCGTGTTAACAGGTAATTTTCGTGTATAACAGTCGAATAGTCGTGTTAACAGGTATTAACAGGTCAATTTCGTGTATATCGTATCGTGTTCGTGTATGGGATTTCGTGTATCGTGTCTTATCGTGTACGGGTATACACGATATGCCAGCCCTATTGTCAAGTCAAAAAGTATTATATGCTTAATGTGTGTAAAATACAATATATAAACTACATCAAATGAGCCATAAAACTAACCCTTTTTTAGTACTAATGTTGGAAAAAGTGTGCTTTTGTCTTCCTTTTGTATTTTCAGGATTAAATGAGGGTAAATGAACAAAAGGAGCAAATATGCAGCAAAATCTAACATAATTACAAGAAAAGAAATAAACGTGGCATGCCCGACCCCTCAACAGCATCTTCCCAAGCAAAAACAAGTGAACAGAAGGCTGACCACGGCCTCGTGCCCAGCGGACTCGGGGGCGTGGTCAGGTGTCTGCAGAAAGGACAAAGCTATAGAAGCTTCTATCCCCGACATGGGGGCGTGCCCAGCTCAACACGGTCGTGGTCAACGCTAAGATTCGCAGAATCCAAGCAAATCTTGATAGTACAGATATGCTTCTGCACACGGGGCCGTGCCCAGCGGACACGGGGGCGTGTGGAGCTAATGCAGACAAATTGCAATTAATGAAGAAAGAAAAAGTGGATGGACACGGGACCGTGTCCGGGCTTCTGTGCAGGCTATAAATAGAGGTGCTTGGTTCACTTCAAAGGCATCCCTTGGCAAACCACCTCTCTCACACTTCACCCACACTCCACCACCACTACAACCCACATCCACCACCATCATCCATCGTCTATCTTAGAGTGTGTGTAGTAGTCTCGGGATCCAAGATTGATAGTAAGAGTTCTTGATAATCAAAGACCATGTTTGCCTAAGTCTCTTACATCACTTGGTGAAGACAAGCATTTAGTGTAATACTTTTGATTTTTAATCTTTTCGCACTTTTTATTTGGTTTTGTATTAATGACTTTAATAAATAGTTTCTTATGTTGAAGGTGAAACTTCCTTGCCATTTGTCCGTGGTGTCTTGGCGTTATTTTACTGTCTATATAAAATAAAAGATTTACACCATTCATATCTCTACGGTCTATATAGAGATATGTTGGCTACCTGGTCGGGGGTTAAGGGAATGGTTTGGTAAGGTTCTTGCCTTGTTCAGTGTATAGATCCTGCAAGGACCTAGGTCAAGCTTACTAGGACCTCCTTCAATACCCATTGGTATTGGATGGCGGGGGTGTGAATAGCTTGATCCCCTCATATGTAAACTACTATTAATACATTAACCCGGCTACTTGGGATTGTATCCCTGCTGACTCAAACCACTTAGCCGAGGGTAAGGTCACCTTCAAAAGAGGGGCCTACCACATTACGCATTAATAACTTAATTAATTATCTTTCAATATTCCGACCCTTTAAGATTGTATCCTTGCTGACTCAAACTACTGGGTTGAGGGTAACGCCACCTTCAAAAGAGGGGCCTACTACTATAACTAAGATAATCTCTTAAAAAGTGCAAAAGTGCGGAAATCATCAAAGGTTACACTAAAGGCGAGTCGGATCAAAGTGATTCATCTTGTCTATCTGTTTTTATTTTTATTTTATTCTTCAGCATTTTTATTTTTTATTTTTTTGTTTAAACCTTTTTCTAAACTTTTGATTTGATTAGACGTTGAGGATAAACCGGTACTAAAAGCTCTTGTGTCCTTGGACGACCTCGGAATCTTACCAACGCTATACTACGCTCACGATGGGTGCACTTGCCCATATGTGTGTTTAGTGTTAGTAAAATATCGTGTTTTATAAATTTAAAACTTGACTAAAGTGTTAAAAAGGGCTTAAAATATAACTAAAAATATATTCACACCGACACACGTCAATGCTACCCGATTCTTATGTAGGAAACATACAAAATAAAGCACGAAAGCGTATACAAAATAAATAAATTTATAAAATTAATTAAAATAATATATGAAATAATAACAAAAGGTAAAACGGTATAGTAAATAACAAAGGTAAAAATATGGTAAACGAAAAAGAAAATGATAGTCGGTTTCGGCGCGCTCGTAATAGCAAAGAAAAAAAAGTTAAAAAATATGTTCAAAAGAGTATCGGCATGTTCGTTAAAAAATATTAAACTAAAAAAACCTTTGCCACGCCCGTTATAACAAAGAAAATGAAAAATAAAAAAAATATGTCTAAAATGGTATTAACATGTTCGTTAAAAAAAACTATTTAGCGGTAGAAAAGTAATTTGGTTAAAGTAAAAGGAAAAAATACAATAGTTAAACTAATGGGTTGTAAGTGAAAAAATTTACACTAAATGACAAATAGAATAAAGGACAAAAAAAAAACTAATGAACTTGTAAAACATGCATTAAATCTTGTACAACACTATTGAACTTCTATTCTTTAATATTATATATAATAACAATATATATATATATATAGTAGGAGTTGGGTGGAAAGTGGGTTTTTCTTAGAAAGTCTAGGAAGCAATCAGAATGCGACATGTGGCATTGGAGATTTTTAACTAGAAGGACAATTGTGTACTTTCACATTCTATTTTTATTTTTGGAATTTATCTTCATTAGCTAACTATCCATGTCCATAATTGTAACCGTTTTTCTCCATGATTTTCTGAATAAATTGTTTTCGAAATCTAAACCAATCGCATGTTCTTGGTGCTGCGTTTTAACAGTTTACAGGGCTAAAGTCAATTTTTTATAGATCCCATAATATAAAGGTGGTTTTGTAATTGGCAGATTACTGTTTTGTAATATGCTTGTAGTTAAAACACAGCGTCAAGAAATCCTCCAGCATTACCAGCATGGATGGTAAAACACAGCGTATGAATCTGCTTGCTGTTAAAACACAACTGTATGAATCTGAATGCTAAAACACAACTGCATGAATCTGCTTGCTGTTAAAACACAACCGTATGAATCTGCTTGCTGTTAAAACACAACTGTATGAATCTGAATGCTAAAACACAACTGTATGAATCTGGTTGCTGTTAAAACATAACTGTATGAATCTGAATGCTAAAACACAACTGTATGAATCTGCTTGCTGTTAAAACACAAGTGTATGAATCTGCTTGCTGTTAAAACACAACTGTATGAATCTGCTTGCTGTTAAAACACAAATGTATGAATCTGCTTACTGTTAAAACACAACTGTATGAATCTGAATGCTAAAACACAACTGTATGAATCTTCTTGCTGCTAAAACACAACTGTATTAATTTGCTTGCTGTTAAAACACATCGTTAAGAAAACGGAGATGATACGAACAGTATTTGAATGGTGATGATGAACTCGGAGATGGTGGAGATGGAGAAGTGTTTTAATTTGATCCGGTGCTCTCCATCCTTTCTAAAGTTATCTTCTTCCATGATTGTAGTTATTTTTGGTAGGGATTGGGGTTTCCAAGATGGGTTTGGAGAGAGAGAGGGAAAATAGCGTGAAATTAGGGACTGAGTTTGACTGACGGTTATCTAATTGATTTAAAACACGATATATTGACAAAATTGCCCCTATTCTTTTAAAACAATGAATTAAATAAACTAAAAAAATTACAAGATTGCCATTGACTTCATCTTAACCATTAAACACACCCATTGGATGGCCCAGATCGCTTCCTAGACTTTTTAGGAAAAACACACTTTCCGCAGGATCCCTACTCTCTCTATATATATAACTGGTCATTTACCCGCACAATGCGGCAGGAGTGACGATTTACAACTTGGCCGTTTTCCGTCAGTTTACCAATCCTTAGGGCTGTAAACAAACCAAACGTTCGGCGAACAGTTCGTTAACCGTTCGGTGGGAAGTTCGTTTGTGTTCGTTCGTTTATTAAACAAACGAACACGAATAAGAAATTTTGTTCGTTTAGTTAAATGAACAAACATGAACAGAGGTCGCGTTCGTTCGTGAACGTTCGATAACGTATTTGATAGTTCATTAGTGTTTTTAGTTTTTATATTTATTTAAATATATCAAAATTCTGACAAATTAAATATCTAATAAGTGTCAGTGTATTGTATATTCTGTTCATGAACGATTGTTTGTGTTCGTTTGTTTCCATTTGTGTTCATAAACATTAGTTTGCGCTCATTTGTGTTCGTCAACGTTCGTTGCCTAAAATTAACAAACAAACACAAATGAACATGAACAAGTTCATTTCCTTAACAAACGAACACAAACATAAAATCCCGTTCGATAAGTGTTCGTGAACGGTTCACGAACACATATATTTTTTAACAAACGAACACGAACAAGGTCTTGTTCGTGTTCGTTCGGTTCGTTTACAACCCTACCGGCAATCCTCTTATGATATATTCTAGTGTACTTCTATTAGTTTCATATTCATAGCATCGGTGTTGTATATCTATGACACGAGCCTTACAGATCTCAGCTAAATAATATCTAACATTAAATTATCAAGTACCTTCGCACACCAATAAACGAACACACGAAAAAGAAAATATCAGACAATCAGTCATAATTTAACATCAAAATCTACATGTCAATTACTTGCATTGGGTGTGCCCACTACTTTATCATAAAATTGTATAGATTTGTTGGACCACATTATTTTTACAAGAGGCTACGTATTTTTATTGCTTGTTCGCCTACTCGTAATAACACCGGTTCTACTTATTTCACACTGAATCATGAGTTTCATCAATGCATATAACACCTTGAGATTGTTCGTGGTTTTAGCTCATACTATGTGCCTACTTTAAACTATTTATATTGTATGGCGAACTATAAGTTAATTGTAGAGCAACTTCTTACACAATTTATAAATGTTAGTTAACTTGAGAATATTAGTTCCTCAAATACGTTTTAAGGAAATTGATAAACGTGTGTTTCAAAGCGTTTGAATATATACAACCCCTAAATCACTTTTTAAATGATTGGTCGTTTGGGTCAACATTGTTAAAGTACTGGTTTTATAAACATAACTAATGAAATATATATATTTTTGGAGAAAAAAAAAAGTTAATTGAAGGTTTAGGTAGTAAATCATAGAAAGCGACACCACCTTGAATTCAAGCTTGTGGGCAGTCTTACACAAGAAAGAGCTCAACCACATAGTGTATCAGGTTTAGAAGATTAACCGGCAAAGGTACAAATTCTAGTCCGGATGCAACAAACGAACTCTTACGATCATTCTCAATTACTTTCCATTCAAGTTGTGCCACACGTCTAACTTCTTGACCAGCCTTGAGCTTCCATTAAAGTTGTCTAACTTGGAAATTTAAACTTAATGCCCATTTATGCGCTACTTCTGGAACCTTAACAAAACAAAATCAACTATTACAAGCTAAAAACTTGCATCATTAAGTTAAAAAAAAAACTTAAAATTACATGAACCACCACAAGGCACTGATTCGTTCCAAATATGAAAAAAAAAATACAAAGCATATGTTGTCTTTTACCTTTCCTACAGTCACAGTAATCGCTTACCTTCGCCTTTTTATTACTCACTTTTTTTAATACGTTTGGAAATACTTCAGTAAGTACGCCCAATCCGGTCCAATTATAAAATACACCGGTAAGATCAACCAGGTATCACTATTGGGACCCACAAAACAGTTTTTGTCCAAAAATATAACAATTTGCTATAAATAACTTGCCAAAGGGATTGCAAAAGTGTTAGGATCTGAGTTTAACTTGATTGTGTTGTTTTAATTAATTTGGTAAATGGAAGAAGATAAATCAGAGAACAATTGCAGCGTAAATGAAAGTAAAACTTTATAACACAATCAAGGAAAGATAGTTTTCATCATACATGCTTTCATTAGTCGAAAGATTGAACAAACAACAAAAGATCAACTTATGCATGCATGAACACTAAACTCCCCCTCAGCCTTATCTTAAAAATAAAACATTTTTTAATTCATTAAAGAGGTTCTAAGCAGACAAAAAACTTCAGCCGATCATAAACAAATAGGTCGAAAATGTCACATCTAGTCTATATTAAAACAAAAAACAAACCTGAGCAAAGACCATAAGTTTATAAATATAACATATATCTTTCATAGAAATATATAAAATTAATTTGAAATTCTTAAAATACACATAATTCTTGATAGTTAATACTGCTCACCATTTGTTGTTGCCTCAGAAGGAGCCTCATGTTACCACAATGGCCTCCACCTCTTATTGGGGGCCCTCCTGAAGAACCATCACCACAATTGCTCTCCTGTATTGACTTTAGAGTAAGAAATTAGTCCCATTTGACCGTAAAAAGTCAACAACAGAGGCAAATAAAGCCATTTGACCATAAAAAGTCAAGAACAAAGGCAAAGAAAGTCTTACCTGCCACTTGTAAAATGTTAGCATTCTGTGCATTCTTAGGTTGTTGTGGTTTTCTATGCTAGCTTGGCAGCTTGCAATATTTGGCGCGACCTTTGCCTTCCCGGGCGCTGCATTCAATATAAGTCACCCGTATTCGACAAAAGTCCTAGCTGCATATCCAACAACATTTCCACATCCATCCATCACAACCCTGAAATTAACTCCAAACAGTTTAGATAAATCTTAAACAATCAACATTGTTTTGGTAACCTCAGCGCTGCAATAGATCTACTATGTTTTGGTAACTCTAATTAAAGCTAAAGTACCTGAAAATTCTTATAATGATTAGTTAGAGAGATTGACATTGACGGTAGCTGCACATGAACCAAAAAAGCAGCACATTGAAGTATTGAACTAAAATATATTTATAAAAACACCTAAACAGAAAAAACAATTTATTCAACAAAAAAATTGAGTGACCTAATTAGAACACTCTTGAAACTTGGTTACTATTGTACAAAGTTAACCATTATAAAAACACCTAAACAGAAAAAACAATTTATTCAACCAATTGCCATTGTTCAAACCTGATAAGTGAGATAATTGCTATTGAAGCCCTAAAATAGAGCCTACCATTGAACCATCACAGCGCCAAAACGGCTTAAATTGTATGTTGATTTAGTTTTGTTGATCTTAATTACTTCTTTGTCTAATATAATATAAATAATTGCTTATGTACAATTTAAAATTGCTGCAAGTCCTTCAGAGATATGATACCAGTACTGTATTAGTTCTTAAATCAGCCCTAATTTTGGTTTTAGCCCCAAGTAAAATGAAATTTCAAACCTTCATGAAGTTTGCTGAAATGAAAGAAAAGAGAGAAGAAGGCGGTGGGTCGTTCAGCTGCATCTTCTTTGTTCATCGGCTGAAATGAAAATGGAAGGATGGGGGCTCAAATGACAAAGCTTGAATGACAAAGTCACACACCACCAGAATGCGCTATTAGCACAATTCAAGCACATTCAAATCAGAGCTTCAAAGATGACATTGATAAATCATCAGAGGTTTTCACATCTTCACGATAACCATTGTTCATCGGCTCAACCGTGCCTCTGCAACAAACGAAAACAACCCAAATCAAATTTAGTATTTGGGTATGGGAGGAAAATGAAAATAGAGAGAGTATAAGAAGCAAGGGGATTCAAGTTTTGAATTTCCGCACTATTATATCTATCAACAACTCAAACTCGTGGACGAATTTCTTAACTGACTCGGCTAAAACAGTCTCGTGTTCTCCTTGACCACTAAAAACCGCATCGAGATGACCCAAAATCATGTACACGCATAGCACTACTCTGACTTGGTACCCTTGATAGCTTGACCGGTGAGTTTGAGACTGATCTAGCTGGACCCGCTTTCTTTATCTGTCTAGTACGGGCAGGGGTTTTTCTCCGGTACCTAATAGATGTATGAAAATTGAAAAACAAGTGTTCAGCAAACATTCTTTAAATATAAAGCCACAACAATAACACGTAAACCAGACTTTATACATCCCATACATATGACACACAAAGGCGAAAAGTTCCATCTATAATGCACGTACCTTGTTAGTTCTCTAGATATTGCTTCTGCATTTTCTTTGACCAATTATCCCTCACAGAATTATGTAGCTTTGCTTTCCGCATCAAGTATCCTTGACCAAAACTCGGGCATGTCTCTGCATGTAATTTTTTTAAAAATGAAACAAAAATCTTTAACCTTAATTAGAGTATTGTACTTTTTTTAATACAGATTGCGGGTTTCCTTGGAAAAACAAACGTTTGTTTGGACATGTGAGCATGAAGATTAAGCTTATTCCCGGAGATTCTAATGGCATGGCCACTATAAGACTCAGATTTCAATTTATATTGAACAAAAAAACTGATTTTGGCAAATCCATATAAGATTGAGTTTTGAATTGCCAAGTTAGAAGAAAACCC
>JARYGA010049896.1:0-21975 GCA_030545235.1 Helianthus tuberosus
TATGGTGGCTAAAAATGATGTTTATCAACAGATTAGGCAAGTTGCAAACATGTGGTTGTGGTTAAAACAGCTGCAAACAGGCTGTTAATACACTGCATCTGGTCTGCAGGTTGCCTTACGGACCGTAAGGTTATGGATGTTGAGGTCCGTAAGCTTAATTTGGCAGAATTACAGTTTTGGTCCCTGTTGTGTAATAAGGCCATTTTTGACACGTTTAAGGCCCGTTAACCTCATTTCAAAGCTCTAAAATGAAGTTAAAGTATAGGGAACTTAAAATGTGCTCAAAAATATCTCGGATGTCGGTTCGTTTAACCGTACGGTTGCGATGTTCGGTTAATTACGACGGAATGCACATAAGCGCGAAAAACGATCCAAATGACGAAACGAATGGATTTTTCTTATGGAGAACACTAAAATATAATATAGTCATGCTCACATAAATTTTTGGATGTCCGGATGTATTCAGAACGTAAGTTATGCGCGAAAATGCAAACTTGTGCACTTTTTGACACTTTTAGTCCCTGAATGACACAAAAGTTTATTTTAGCATACCGAACACCTCAAAGCCTATTTCTAAGATATGTAAAGGATATTTATGGTATGTTTAACTTATGTTCATGTCCCGGAAGGTCTGTTACAGTTCAAATTGGCATACTTTCGCAGTTTGTCAACTTTAGTCCCTGTAAGCGATTTAACTTGATTTCACCACACCAAACCTTCCAAAACTTATATATAAGTTATGTAAGGGTTATTCAAGGTATGTTAAGCCTATTTCACTATTCCGGAGTGTTCGTTGGATTGAACTGGTTATATTTACGCATTAGTGCGCGTATAACCTTCCAGAAAGCGATTTAGAGCTTGAAATCGAACAAGAATTGATATGTGTAAACGATACACATATTTTTACAAATCCCAAGTATGAAATACAATATTTCATTGGTTTGGAATTTGTTTGATGGTTGAAATGACACAGGTGTTACAAATGTTTTAAGTCTCTTGTCTGCGTAGCTCTTTTGTCGATCGCGAGCTGTCTTGATACGATCTCGGATCTGAAAATTTTTATTCGTAGTCTCTTGGACTAGTTCCAGACCAATTAATTGTCTATCGCGTGTTTCCGCCCAACAAAGTGGAGAGCGACACTATCGACCATAAAGAGCTTCAAACGGTGCAACCTGTATACTAGTATGGTAGCTGTTATTGTAGGAAAACTTAACTAAAGGTAGATGAGTATCCCAATTGCCGCCTAAATCCATAACACATGCACGAAGCATATCTGCGAGTGTTTGGATTGTTTGTTCGCTCTGGCCATCAGTTTGTGGATGAAAGGCCGTACTTAGATTCAAATGAGATCCAAATTCTTGAAACAAAACGACCGTCTCGGTTAGAGATGATTGAAATAGGTACTCCATGACAAGCCATATTTTCTTCGAGATAGAGTTTCGCTAGTTTCTCGGTACTATCCTTCTCCCTAATCAGCAAGAAGTGTGTGGACTTTGTCAATCTATCGAGGATTACCCATATAATGTCGTGACCTCTTGAGGTCTTGGGTAACTTCGTAATGAAGTACATCGATATTTGTTCTCATTTTCAAACAGGAATCTCGGGTTGTTGTACCAATCCCGAGGGATTTTGCTATTCGACTTTGACTTTCACGCAAGTCAAGCATTCTCCGACATAAGTCGCGATATCACTTTTGAGGTAAAGCCACCAATAGTATTCTTTCAATACTTAGGCCTATGTGCTTCCTCAAAATATCATCTCAAAGGCCGCCAAAGAATGGAACCCAATTTCGACCCATAAGGTATAAAGTTCCATCTTCTTTCGACACTAATTGTTCCTTCATGCCTCGAAGTGTTTCTGCTTGAATATGCTCTTCCTTGAGCGCTTGTGAATCATCTTCTCTATTGCTTGAACTCTCAGTGTTCTAACTCGCTCCTTGCGACTCAAGGCATCAGCTACAATGTGAGAACCTCCTGGTGTCAAAATCATTTATGGCAGCAAATGCCTTTGTTTTTCTCGTCGCGAGAGTTTCCTTCCATTTGTTACTCGTTCTTGAACCTTTCCTAAGATGTGTGAACTTTCGCCTCCCGTAGAATCCTTGGTGAGACTAACTACGAGAGTTATTAATTAAGTGTTCAAGGTAGGGTGAGAAGATGTGACCATACTTTGAATTTCAGGGGCTAAACATAAATTGTAACGCTCAATGCTTTTGAATTTGGGCGTTATCAAGTATGGAACAACCCCTGAGAAACCGTGAAAGCATCGAATGTAACCAACAACATTGGCTCTAGTCGTGATCGAGTTCTTTTATAAAATCATATGAAAATCAGATGATATAAAAGAATGATGTATGGTTAAATAAATAACCAAATGAAATGTAGTGTATACTATATATCTTGCCTTGAAATCGAATATCATGTCTTGTGTAGAAGATGTCGTGTCTTGCCTTTGTCGAAGAGGTTTGAATAACACCATGATATGCAATATAATATAAGCACTTATATATAGGAAGTACCAGTGGCATATCTACCATGCTTTTATCATATTACACACGTCTCATCACTTACAAATAACCACCAAAAATGTCTTGTGTATACCAACGTCAAATGCCATGTATTACAATGTCTTGCGTAACAATGTCATGTATAAACCATGTCTTGTGTAAAAGCAATGATTTTCAACACATAACTTTTGACTTAAACATTTGATTCTTTTGGCGCCATGATCCTTTTAATACACACTATTAAAAGAATCTAGACATGTATTTGGATAAATAAAGTCTATCATGTGCCAAAGAATGAAGAATGCAATCAATCGGTGATGGAAACCTCAAGACCGCATTGTTCATACTTGTTTGAATAAATGATAATGTGGATAACCAAAACCAAAAGGTGCAATGCCTCCTGCGTGTATTGGTCATATGTCTAAATGGAAAAGGAAAAATAATCCGTTGAGGAGGGGAAACCAACCAGTGGTCTTCGTCCATATAATATGTATTCCCTACTCTATGGACATCGATCGTCCTAAGTAAAGAAAATCCGTTGTCTTACTTGTCATGTGACAATTATGGTAATAGTGCTTGAGTTTCACGAGCTCTAGCAAGATTATTAGAATCTCCAAAGATGTTGAATAGAATGCAATGAGGGAGTTGCAGCATGGCTCATGCCATACCATCCCTTGGGAAAAGACAAATATCAAGCGAGGGAATTTATTGTATCCATTTCCAATAAATATGATAAGGTGGAATATGATAAGGTAAGATAAGGTGTCATAGGAACCATGGAACCAACCCATGTGCCAGAATTTTTGAATGTTGAGGAAAATCCTCCATGAGTGGCTAACAAGTTTTGTTTGTTTACACGAATAGTCTCAACCGTCTCGCGATATAAATCGAATGTTAGGTGCGAACAAATATGTGTCGTCTTCCAGTATATTGTATTGTATTGTATTGTATTGTATTGTATTGTATTGTATTGTATTGTATTGTATTGTATTGTATTGTATTGTATTGTATTGTATTGTATTGTATTGTATTGTATTGTATTGTATTGTATTGTATTGTATTGTATTGTATTGTATTGTATTGTATTGTATTGTATTGTATTGTATTGTATTGTATTGTATTGTATTGTATTGTATTGTATTGTAATGTATTGTATTGTATTGTATTGTATTGTATTGTATTGTATTGTATTGTATTGTATTGTATTGTATTGTATTGTATTGTATTGTAATGTATTGTATTGTATTGTATTGTATTGTATTGTATTGTATTGTATTGTATTGTATTGTATTGTATTGTATTGTATTGTATTGTATTGTATTGTATTGTATTGTATTGTATTGTATTGTATTGTATTGTATTGTATTGTATTGTATTGTATTGTATTGTATTGTATTGTATTGTATTGTATTGTATTGTATTGTATTGTATTGTATTGTATTGTATTGTATTGTATTGTATTGTATTGTATTGTATTGTATTGTATTGTATTGTATTGTATTGGATTGGATTGGATTGGATTAGATTGGATTGCATTGCATGTATTGCGTTGGATTGCGTTGCGTTGCGTTGCGTTGCGTTGTATTGTATTGTATTGTAATGTATTGGATTGGATTGGATTGGATTGGATTGGATTAGATTGGATTGGATTGCATTGCATGTATTGCGTTGGATTGCGTTGCGTTGCGTTGCGTTGCGTTGTATTGTATTGTATTGTAAGGTGTTATACTAACCACCCCAGTTCTTGTTCTACTAGATAAGAAGAATTGAATCTCAAGTAATAACTTAAGAATTTTGAACGAATTGTGATCATTAGCTTGGCCCGCAGAGTCTACCAGAATTCCCATGCACTACAAGTTGTTATGACGTGGGCCCCCGTAATAATAAATTGCCTTGCATGGTCACCCTAGCATTCTCTCGTTCAGAGCATACGATCAGTTAGAGAAGGAATACTATTGTCAATATACCTTCAACATAGGAGGGACCTTCGTGATAGTTCACGTGTCAACGTCCGTTGTTATTACTCGCAGAACGGCACGACGTTAGATGAAATAGAAATGGAAAGAAACTGAATAACAACTGAAGGGGCACCTTCAAGATGAGTACTTCATTTTCCTTGTCTGGACAGGAGTGTATCTATCTTGATTAGTATGAGTCGCAGGGACCTCGTCTCACTAATGGAGTTGTTGTCCAAGGTTACCACCTCCTCCTCGTCGTCACTATCATGGTTAGGCATCTCAACATTCGCGAGAAAGCAACCATATTTTACGAAATAAAGTTTAAGATTTCACTTAGGAATCATGTTCGCCAAAAGCTCTGCAGTAGACGTGAGGTCGATATTTTCATCGTGCGAGTAAAGAATAATAATAGAGTTTGAAGTCGAAGGTATTTTGTTCTTGGCAAAATATTTTGTACAACACACATATATATATATATATATATATATATATTCACATGAAATCATATCTAACAAGGAATTCATGTAGATCCATCCAAGGTTGACTCGATCAAGAACTGGCCTGCACCCCGCACACCAACAGAAATCCGCCAATTCTTGGGTTTGGCAGGATATTACAGAAGGTTTATCAAGGATTTCTCAAAGATTTTTCAACCTTTCACTTCACTGACTCAAAAGGGTGTCACCTATCGTTGGGGTGATGCACAGGAGTCCGCATTTCAGCACTTGAAGGATAGACTTTGTAGCGCACCTATCCTCTCCATGCCTGAAGGCACCGATGATTTCGTGGTTTATTGCGACGCTTCCATCCAAGGACTTGGTTGCGTATTGATGCAACGTGACAAGGTCATTGCCTACGCATCGCGCCAACTTAAAGTTCACAAAAGGAACTACACTGCGCATGACTTGGAGCTGGGAGCAGTTGTTTTCGCACTTAAGATATGGAGACATTACCTGTACGATACCAAGTGCACCATTTACACCGACCACAGGAGTCTCGAGCATATCTTCAAGCAAAAGGAGTTAAACATGCGACAACGCCGATGGGTTGAGCTCTTGAATGATTACGAATGCAAGATCAAGTACCATCCGGGCAAAGCCAATGTGGTGGCCGACGCCCTCAGTCGAAAGGATACTATACCGAAGCGTGTACGTGCTTTACAACTTACCATCCAATCTAACCTTCCCGCTCAGATTCGCGATGCTCAGGTTGAAGCATTGAAAGCGGAGAACATCAGAGCTGAATCCGTACGAGGATCGAGGCAGCGACTAGAACAAAAGGAAGACGGTGCCTACTATGTTAACGGACGCATCTGGGTTCTGCTTTATGGAAACTTACACGAGCTTGTGATGGACGAAGCACACAAGTCTCGTTATTTGGTACATCCTGGTTCGGATAAAATGTACCACGACCTCAAGACTACGTATTGGTGGCCTGGCATGAAAGCCCACATAGCAACCTACGTTAGCAAATGTTTGACTTGTGCGAGAGTCAAGACCGAATACCAGAAACCATCAGGCCTACTCCAACAACCAGAGATCCCGAAATGGAAATGGGAGCAAATTTCCATGGATTTCGTTACTGGCCTGCCTAGATCTCAACGCGGAAAAGATACCATTTGGGTGATCGTGGATCGACTGACCAAGTCTGCACATTTTCTGGCAATCAAGGAAACGGATAAGTTTTCTACTTTAGCAGACATCTACCTAAAAGAAGTGGTGTCAAGGCATGGAGTGCCAACCTCCATCATTTCTGATCGTGACGCGCGTTTTACTTCTGAACTGTGGCAAGCAATGCACAAGTCTTTTGGCTCACGTTTAGATATGAGCACCGCTTATCACCCACAGACGGATGGGCAATCTGATCGCACCATCCAAACCCTCGAAGACATGCTTAGGGCATGCGTAATCGACTTCGGGAATGGCTGGGAAAAACACCTCCCGTTAGTGGAGTTTTCGTATAACAACAGCTACCACACCAGCATCCAAGCCGCTCCGTTCGAGGCATTGTACGGGCGCAAATGCCGATCACCTCTCTGTTGGGCAGAAGTTGGTAACAGCCAAATCACTGGCCCAGAACTTATGGTAGATACCACCGAGAGAATTGCTCAGATACGACAGCGAATGGCGGCAGCTCGTGACCGTCAGAGAAGCTATGCTGATAAAGGAAGAAAACCACTCGAGTTCCAGGTTGGGGATCAAGTGCTACTCAAAGTCTCACCTTGGAAAGGCGTATTTCGTTTTGGCAAACGAGGCAAGCTCAATCCGCGTTATGTCAGACCGTTTGAAATCATCGAGAAAATTGGCAAAGTCGCCTACAGGTTGAATCTACCTGAAGAACTCAGCGGAGTTCACGACGTATTCCATGTGTCGAATCTGAAGAAGTGTCTGTCAGATGAGACCCTCATAGTTCCTCTCAAGGAACTCACTATCGACGACCAGTTGCGATTCGTCGAGGAACCAGTAGAGATTACGGATCGAGATGTTAAGATCCTCAAGCGTACTAGGATACCTCTTGTCCGAGTTCGTTGGGATTCCCGTCGTGGCCCAGAGTATACCTGGGAACGAGAAGACCAAATGAAACTCAAGTATCCCCAGCTGTTTAAGAAAAACGTAACCACTACTGAGACTGAAGCTACTGCAGAATTTCGGTACGAAATTCCAAATCAACGGGGGGATAATGTGACACCCCAGGAAAACCAGGAAACCAACGCAACTTAACTAGCTTCCTCAGTAACCACGCGCTAAATTTCGGGACGAAATTCTCTTAACAGGGGGAGAATGTGACAACCCTCAAATTCCATGTAACCGTACAATCTATTAATGTTAAATGATGTACTTGATGACTGTGCTGAATCATTTAACTGCTCTCTGATTACTGTGTTATACTTACATGTAATTGTTAACATACTAATAGTATACAGAAAAGTTACTAAATAGTCCGGTACGCCTTCCTGAGTGTTAAAAATTAAAAACGTTGCAAAAATATATATGTAGGACACTTTACGGATTAATTAAGCACTTTAACGGATTAATATCCAACCGAACAACCGGACTTTACCCGGAACATAAAAATATTGTCAATAACATTGTCTATCCTTTTCTGAGCTAGTTAGGGTCCCCGAACACCCTAACACTCGTTATATTACATAACACACTAGCAACCTACTTAAAGTCCTAACTAAGCATAACTAATCCTTAACCATCCAATTGAAATCTAACCAATACCCCCCCCCCCCAAAACCGAACGGTTCCCCAAGGGGACACACCACACACAATTGTGATTATTTTAATCAAGTTTGTCTAATATCTAACTAGCACATTATCTAATGGTTAATAAGGAAAATGGTTATAAGTAAACTCCAAAGGTTAGACACTTTCATTTTCACAACATCAACCAACTCACTCTCTTTCCCTCTTCCTTGCTTGTGTTCGGCCGAACCCAAGGCACAACACCACCATCACCATTCAAGCTCCTTCATCCATTCAACTAACATACAAGGGTGTAAGGTGTCCTACAAACAAGCTCGGTGATCTCGGAATCTCAAGGACCTCTCTATATTTCTTTTATCCACCTCGTTTACGTCTTGTTTCTTCCCTAGCCTTGAGCTAGTAGTAAGTGCCTCTAAACATCATCTTGATCTTGTTTATGGTGGTTAATAAGTGATTTAACAGTTAAAATTTAGAAACACTAAAGAACATAACATAAAGTCTTGGACAAAAGATGAATAAGTTGGATAAAGAAGAGAAGTTATGTGTGTAAATCATGTAGATCTTGTGTTGGTATGATTCTTGATTGATTATCTGATGTTTTGCTGGTTAATGTTGATATTAGATGTTGTTGTGATCACTAAACATGTTAACGGAATCAATCGAACACAAGTTATAAAGCTAAAAGCTGAAACAGAAAGCTGGTTGGTTTTTACAGCCAACTTCAGTTGGCTGTAACAGGACCATAACTTAACGAGAAATATATTTTCTGAAGTCTAGGGTTATGTATTATGAAATATGGTTTTAATGGCACCGGAATCATAATTTTTGGACTTCGTTTACTATTTTTAAAGCGTCGTTTTGTAACAGAAGCTCAAGCTGCATTTTTCCTGCTGAAAATAGGTGTTGTGTTGTTGTCATAACTGTAAGTCTTTGACGAATCAACTCATGAAATTTGTACAGTAGGTGACAACTTATGTATTTGTAATTACCCCACTGGAATTTCGTAAATCGGACTTACTATGAATTTTTAATAAATTATTCCGTGGACTGTGGTCAGAAAAAGATAAATCTGAGTTCAGTCCAGAAAATGAATTTTTACAAAATATTAGTAATGAACTGGACCCCGATATTTTTACAAAATAATACTTGGAACGTTTAAGACATTCTGTAAAAATTTGGGAATTTTTGGAATAAGTTAACTATTTTATTAAAATGTCCGAAAACAGCCTGGTTTTGAATATTTAAGCTGAAACGACATAAGTTGTAATTTGTGTGTCTAAATGTCGAGCATGCTATCTGTGAATGATCTAACATGTTATATGTGTTATGTGCATTATCGAATGTTTTCTTATGAGTGGGGAATGGATGGGAAGTATATACGGGCATAAACCGTTAAAGTGATGCATGTTATGTGATAGATACGTGTAGGAACTTTGTGCTCTATTTGAAACCACTAAATGACTAACTGGTAATCATACTAGGACGTGATTGACCGACCTTGACTGTTAGCTATTTTTGAGAGTCAAACCGAGCAACCGAGGTGAGTTCACACTCCTAAGGCATGGGATTCCCGGTGGGTTGGGAATGGGATTGAATAAATACTCGTACCATCATTACTATTAAACTACTTTTCACTGTCCTCGGATTGAAGGGCACGTACGTAAAACCTACGTACACTCATACTTACTACGGTCCTTGGATCAAGAAGGGCACGTACACACACGACTAGTCTACAACATGGGAAGCCCCCACTAATCATCGCAAACATATTTGGGAAATCGCGATACGGATTAATACTATCCACATGGGAAGCCCCCACTAATCTTCGCAAACATGCCTTGGAGACCGCGATACGAATTAACACGATACCTGGTTTACAAAACGAACATATGATTTACGAAACGAATGCCATAACTAAACAACCAAACGTGAACTCACTCAACTTTGTTGTTGACTCGTTGTTACATGCCTTGCAGGTCGCTAGATGCTATGGAGCTTGCACATGGAGGTGGTCGTTGTGGAATGAGAACTAATATGTCCCGTACTTATTAAATAAACGTTATGAACTTATGAAACTTATGTTTGGGGTCTTTAAACTTATGAACTACAAAACTTATGTTTTGGTTTAACGTCTTATGCTTCTGCTGTTTAAATTGAACTTGGTTAACTTCCTTTTGGTCACCAATTGTATTGTGATTTGTTTTATTTACTAAAATACGTTGTTCAATATGATTGGTGGCTCGATCCTGGTCATGTCATGCCTCCAAGCGGTGATACTCCGCGTGTGGGTTTGGGGGGTGTGACAGGCTTAGCCCATGTATTCATGTTATTGGGCTTAGCCCAAGTATTTTGATAAGCCCATTATGAAGATAAGCCCATTTATGAAGTTAAGCTTATTTGAAAATGTAAGCACAATGTAAAGTATAGCCCACTTGAATATTATAAGCCCATTTGTAAAGTTAAGCTCATTTGAAAATGTAAGCCCAAGGTAAAGTATAGCCCACTTGAAAATTATAAGCCCATTTGTAAAGTTATCTTTCATTTTTATAAAATCACCAAGTGTAGGCTTTTTAGTTAAAAGAATACATAAGAATTTTTATAAGTTCTAAACTTTCAGATATTGTTAATAGTAACATATTTATATGTCCGCATCGAAAGATCGCCGAAACGTCCTAGTAACTTCTCGGATTTGCGTTATGTTAGAGATTTGTCCATCGTTCGTTTTTACCATAATTTGTGTCTGATCATTCGGATCATCCGTAACTTGTTTTTAAGACATATTTCTGTGTAGTCTTGTAAGACTTTGATTGTAATGTATCTTATGTTTATTTGTTACATTGAATTCAAGTTCCTAGTTTTGATATGTATAACTAATACACCAAGTATCATATTGGACATAAGTTGTTAAAGTGACCAAATATATATTTTCTCAAAAATATATATTTATCTAACTTTGTTTTTATAAAAACCATTCTTTAAAATCTTTTTAATCTTGCAAAGATTTAGCCAAAAATGATAGTTTTGTTAACATATAATTTTTAAGAAAATTTGGCCATATAACCTTTGTATTATGTACTTTTCCATGTTTAGTAAAACATATCATTTTCTTTTCTAATTCACCAACAATTCACTCAAAACTTACTTAAAGAATAACCCATGAGATTTATAACATAACCTCATCAAGATGATCTCAAAATCATGTAGGGTTTTTGGTATGATCATAACATATGTTAACTTGATCAAAGTTCATGTTTACTTCTAGTTTCATCAACTTTTACAAAATTCTCAACTTGTATGTTTCTTTTTATAATTTGTAAAAGTATTGTTTTTAATGAAAAACACTAAATACTTTAACAACACCAAAGAATATGATCATCAATTTAACCTTTATGTTTAACAAAAACCCTTTTAACATAAACTTGTATACTTGTTAAATCATGTATTTAAACATCATCAAACAATTTATTCATATGCTAATCATCATGAAAAGATCAAATATGCAAGTAATAAGTCTCAAATCACCACATAAACAAACATATATATCATGATTATTATTTTGCTTCTTTGTATTTTCATATTATTATGTATGATTATATTGTTATAACATGTTATTTTAACAATCATAAACATAAATAAATATGAAACTAAGATATTTAGAAGCTCACTTCTAGCACTTGTGGCTAGGGATGATTTATAGGATGATAAAGAACAAAGAAAATGATGATCTTGATGATTGAAAGTTCTTGAATGGATGAAAAAGCTTTCTTCAACTTGTAAGTGCTTTAGATCATCTTATGCTCCATTAAACTCCATGTTGATCATCAAAGAAATGATAAAATGAAATGGGTTTTTGGATGGTGTTCTTGGTGAAAAGATGAAGATTGAGAGTTTTCTTATGCGTGTGTAAATAAAGGTGTAAAGTGGTAGTAAAATGCTAGTAAACTTATGTGATTAAATGATATAATCATTCACCAACTTAACCACTTGCAACATAATTAAAATATCTAGATATTTAACAAAAAAATTAAGGTTGTGCGACCCCTTAAAAACGAAAATATGGGGGGGGGGGAATGGTGTGACACCCCGTTGAAACGTTCTCATTTACACTAGCTTGTCAGTGGCTGCCTTAACTTTCGGGACGAAAGTTCTTAAAACTTGGGGATAATGTGACACTCTAGGTTTTTCCGAGCAAACACCTTGTAATTACTTAGTGCGTATATATATATGTTATTAAATGAAAGTTGTGATTCTTCTTGTGCTACGTGTCGATAACGTGTATGTAATATATATGTGTGTATAAAGATACTCGTGAACCGAAACCACGACTCGAGACCACCCGGTCTCGAGTAAATAGTGAACAGTTGGGCCGCTTGGGCCGCACCCCCATTCGGAAACCCTTAGGGTGCACATGCTCGGAATGGGTATAAAATCCCACATATGTAGCCGATATCTCCTCTTTTGGCAAGAAAAATAAAATCCCAAACATTCCCTTATCCATTCTCTCTCACCTCTCACCCTTTCTCTCTCTAGAAAACCCTAACAAATCAAGCTCACCTCCTCCCCTCTCCCTCTCGGATTAAATCGGCAACAACAAGGAGGACCGGTCAAGCTCATCATCATTACTCGGACACTTCATTTTCTCACCTTCTTCCTTAACTCGGTGCCTTTCCACAACCGGTTAGTACTTTAGATGTCCATTATGTGTTTATATGTACAATGATGCTATTTGCTTGGAATGATTGAAATGATGGATGAATCATGTGAACTCTTGCATGATAATAAAGTGCTAAGATGTTAAATGATGAATGATTGTTAGTGTAGGGTGTTTAATGTTAGAATAAATGTTCACATGATTCTTGATTGACCAAGTAGCATGATATGTATTGTAGAATGAGGGTGTATGCTTATGCTTTGAACAAAAGAAATGTTATCTATTTGAATGAATCTCATGATGAACCGTATGAACATGTTTATGATGAAAACCCTAATGATGAACTTGTTGAATATGACATGAATATTTGAAATAATGTGTGTTTGATCCATTTTTACCAAATGTTAGACAAAGAAACATGTTTAGGGAATTTCTAATGGCTAGTACACTATTACATGAAATTGCAAGATTATTGGTTAGTACATCAGATGTTCTAGAAGGACTTCATGTGCACGTTTGCGAGTCGAAACACCCGGTTGCGACTCGAGAACAACACGGGACAACTCGAGACTGTAGCAATTACGACTCGAAACCATGTTCAAGCAACTCAAAACTGACTTCAGGGACTCGAGACCATCAAGATCTCGACTCGAAGTCTCCTGATTGCGACTCGAGACTGGACTTGAGATCTCTGAGGTTGTGACTCCGACCAGCACTACTCGAGACCACTACGCTACAACCCGAGACCACTTGGTCTCGACTCGAGACCACCTTGTCTCGAGTGGGCTGCTGATCTCCGTTATTGGGCCAAAGTAAATGGACTGATTATGCATGATTATTGTTTGACTGGACTAATGTGTTAACTGTTACTGCTTAACCGTATGATTATAAGGGCAGGCCCAATAACTCAAATGGTAACTGTATGTATTCGATGTGTTAGATACCTGTAAGATATACGTGATTACTTGTACCCCCAAACCTGACCTATACTGGTAACCATGTTAGGACGTGGTGACCAGCAAGCTTGACCAAGTAAGCTAATCTGCCGAGCAACCCAAGGTGAGTTCACACACTAAAAGCATGCGTCCCAGGGAGGGACACGAACAAACTAAAGAATGTTTTCAAACTTATAATTTCCGGGGGAATATGCAAATGGTACTCTTGTACTACTTCATCCGGGGGAGATACGTTTGGGTATTATTTATAAATCACAACTAGCAACACTAAACGAATCTCTATCATGTAAAGTCCCTGCTTATAGTACCGATTAATCGCCGGGGGCGAACGGGTTATTAGTTGATAGCGCTATTAGGTTTGACAACCTCACACCGTGACCGGGGGAGATCGGGCGTGAACTAGTAGACCTTGCATCTCGGTCAATGACGATAGACATTGACCTGGGGCACCAAATCTTCTCGTCAACAGTTTCGGTAATTCAAGTTTAGTAGCTTTCATATGGGGTAGCTCCCCATGACGTGATTATAAATGCTTTACCTAAACAACCTACATTTCCTTTTGAAAAGCTAAAACTGGATATTTCGTGAACTCGCCAACATTTTTGTTGACACCCTACTGCATGCTTTGCAGTTAACCAGTGACTCAGGAGCTTGCAGCTTGGGGATGTGTAGTGGTCGTCTTAACCCGTGTGTTAGGTTTTAAATAATCTTTAAACTATGAACCTTGTTTTGAAAACTGTTTGGTTTATGCTTCCGCTGCTTACTTAAACTATTATTCGAATTTAAACCTTTAAAACTTTAAACTGTGATGCTTACTAACTAACGTGGTTGGTGAATATTTTTACCGTTGATCAATGCTCAGTATAATTGGTGGCTGGATCCTGGTCAGTCACTCCTCCAAGCGGTGGTACTCCGCATGTGGAAATTGGGGGTGTGACAGATTGGTATCAGAGCCATTGGTTATAGTGAACTTGGTTTTAAAAAGAAGAGTCTTTTTGAGAAAAACCAGACTATAACCCGTGACTCGTGACGACACTACACTCCAAGGGCAAGACTCAACATGTTAGACCTCATAGCTCGGACTTGTGTTTACTTGCTTGTTTATCTTATGTTGACTGCTCTACTATACATACTAGTGTGCCTAATTAGATATATACACATCCCTCTTCTATCAAATTCTCGCTACGTTACGTCATCACACTCATACTGTGTTTTCTGGTTATGAAGACAATGAGTGGACGCGGAAGAGGAAGCGTTAACATGACTCAGGCTCAATTCACTAACTTGCTCAACACGGTGGCTGCAGCTTTCGCAGCTCACCCTGGAGGTAAACTCGTTACTTTAGGATGTTTAGATCCTACCCCCACATCGTCTTTTCACCTCTAAGCCTATTCGCTTCACTTCTTACAACAGGTCAGCAAGCGCCTGCGCAACCACGTGTTTGTACTTTCAAAACCTTCATGGATGGCAAGCCTCTCCCTTTCAACGGCACTGAGGGTACCATAGGCCTTCTGCACTGGATTGAAAAGGCCGAAGCTGTCTTTGCTGTCTGCGAGTGTCCCCCTGCTAACTGGGTTAAGTTCGCGACTGGTACGCTTGAAGGAAACGCGCTTTCATGGTGGAAAGCACAGATTCAGATGCTTGGTCTGGAAACTGCTAATGCTACTGCATGGGAAGATTTCAAAGACATGATCAAAGAGGAGTACTGTCACAGGGATGACATCCACAAACTCGAGAACGAGTACTATGAGCTCAAGATGGTCGGGTCAGAGATTGAGACCTACACCAAGCAGTCCAACGACTATGCTACACTTTGCCCAAACATGTCCCGACCTATGTATCGAAGGATCGAATTGTACATCAAAGGGTTGGTCCCAGAAATCCGGAGCCATGTAACCTCAGCCAACCTCAATACCATTCAGCCAGTGGTCCGTCTGGCTCACAAACTCACCAATCAGACTGTGGAGGAGGGCAAGCTGCCCAAAAGGATCAGTGCTACTGCTGGGACTTCTAGTGACAACAAACGAAAGTGGGATGGAAATCATGGTAAGGATGCTAACTCTACTCAGGCCCCAGCCCAACAAAGGAAAACTGAAAGCAACAAGGGCCCTCAGCAGCAGGGCGGCTACCAGGGCCATCTCCTTAAATGTAACAAGTGCAATCGACATCATAATGGGCCCTGTGCGAAGAACAAGTGTCAGCGATGCAACAAGATGGGCCATGAGGCCAAGGATTGTAGGAGCCCTCACCCCGCAAGACAGAACCAGCCGCAGCAGCAACAGCACCATGGAAACATCAAGGGTTGTTTCCAGTGCGGAGCCGAGGGGCACATCAAGAAGAATTGTCCCCAGTTGAACCAGAACAACCACAACCAGGGTGCGGGAAATAACAATAACAACACCAACAATGCTGGGAATGGTGCAAGAGGAAGGGCTTTTATGATTGGAGCTGGAGAAGCAAGGAATGACCCCAACGTTGTAGCGGGTAAGTTCCTACTTAACGATCATTATGTTTCCGTATTGTTTGATTATGGAGCAGATGCTAGTTATGTATCCCTACGTATTAGTAAGAAGCTTAAGTCCACTCTTACGCCGTTAAGCTCTAAGCACATCGTTGAATTAGCTAATGGTAGAAACCTCGAGGCCTCACACGTTATTCGTAACTGCAAACTAGAATTGTCTGGTCAGACCTTCCGTATCGATCTCTTCCCCATCATTCTCGGAAGCTTCGACGTCGTCATTGGTATGGATTGGTTATCCAAGCATCAAGCCGAAATCCTCTGCCAAGAGAAAGCTGTTCGTATTCCCCGTCCTCCTGGCAAACCCCTTATAGTTCAAGGCGACAAAAGCGGAGAAGTCACAGGCATCATTTCATTCTTAAAAGCCCAGAAGTGTCTACGAAAGGGGCACACCGCTATCTTAGCACTTGTTGCCGACACGCAGAAAAGGGGAAACAGGATTGAAGATTTTCTAGTTGTACGCGACTATCTTGAGGTTTTTCCTGAAGATCTACCTGGACTCCCTCCTCACCGTCAGGTCGAATTTCAAATCGAGCTAGCTCTCGGAGCAGCACCTATAGCTCGTGCACCTTATCGTCTAGCCCCCGCAGAACTCAAGGAACTTTCTACTCAACTACAAGAACTTTTGGACAAAGGTTTTATCCGTCCTAGCTCATCACCCTGGGGAGCCCCAGTGCTCTTTGTCAAAAAGAAAGACGGCACATTCCGAATGTGCATTGATTACCGTGAACTGAACAAGGTTACCATCAAGAACCGTTATCCACTTCCCCGTATCGATGACTTGTTCGACCAGCTGCAAGGGTCGAGCTATTATTCCAAGATCGATCTGCGATCGGGTTATCACCAGCTGAGAGTCCGTGATGAGGACATCTCTAAGACAGCTTTCAGAACCCACTATGGCCACTACGAATTCCTTGTTATGCCTTTTGGAATGACCAACGCACCTGCGATCTTCATGGATCTCATGAACCGAGTGTGCAAACCCTACCTCGACAAGTTCGTAATTGTGTTTATCGATGACATCTTAATCTACTCGAAGAGTCAAGAGGAGCATGAACAACACCTGCGTCTTATTCTCGAACTCCTTCGCAATGAGCAATTGTATGCCAAATTCTTGAAGTGTGATTTCTGGCTTAGAGAAGTCCATTTCCTTGGGCACATAGTCAATCAGGATGGGATTCACGTGGACCCCGCCAAGATCGAATCCATTAAGAATTGGCCTATACCTAAGACTCCGACCGAAGTTCGCCAATTCTTGGGATTGGCAGGGTACTATCGAATATTTATCAAGGGATTTTCTAAGATCGCTCAACCACTCACGACCCTCACTCAGAAAGGTGTTACTTACAAATGGGGTGATGCTCAGGAAACTGCCTTTCAGGAACTAAAGAAGAACCTCTGCAGTGCTCCTATTCTTTCCCTACCTGAAGGTACCGACGACTTCGTTGTTTACTGCGACGCTTTTATTCAAGGACTTGGTTGCGTACTGATGCAACGCGAGAAGGTCATTGCCTACGCCTCGCGACAACTCAAGATCCAC
Source organism: Helianthus tuberosus (assembly GCA_030545235.1). NCBI lineage: Eukaryota > Viridiplantae > Streptophyta > Magnoliopsida > Asterales > Asteraceae > Helianthus > Helianthus tuberosus. Next base: position 17,339 of record JARYGA010049896.1, read on the forward strand.
GAACGGAACTACACGACACATGACTTAGAATTTGGAGCTGTGGTCTTCGCGCTCAAGATTTGGAGACACTACTTGTACGGTACCAAGTGCACGATTTACACTGACCACAAGAGTCTCCAGCACATAATGGAACAAAAGGAGTTAAATATGCGGCAACGCCGATGGGTCGAACTCCTAAATGACTATGAGTGTGCAATTAAATATCACCCAGGCAAGGCTAATGTGGTAGCCGATGCCCTCAGCAGAAAGGAGACCAAACCCAAGCGTGTTCGTGCCTTACAGCTCACTATCCACTCGAACCTCCCTAATCAGATCCGAAATGCTCAAGCTGAAGCATTAAAGGCTGAGAACATCAAGGCTGAGTCCCTACGAGGATCGAGACAACGGTTAGAACAAAAAGAAGACGGTGCTTACTACGTAAACGGACGTATATGGGTCCCACTTTATGGGAATTTACGCGAGCTTGTAATGGATGAAGCCCATAAGTCTCGTTACTCAGTACACCCTGGTGCGGATAAAATGTACCATGACTTAAAGACTACATACTTGTGGCCCGGAATGAAAACCCACATAGCAACCTATGTCAGAAAATGTTTGACTTGTGCAAGAGTCAGGGCGGAGTATCAGAAACCATCGGGCCTACTCCAACAACCAGAGATCCCACAGTGGAAATGGGAGCAAATTTCCATGGACTTTGTTACCGGCTTGCCTAGATCTCAACGCGGAAATGACACCATTTGGATGATAGTGGATCGATTAACTAAATCTGCCCACTTCTTAGCTATTAAAGAGACAGACAAGTTCTCTACCTTAGCAGAGGTATACTTAAGGGAAGTGGTTTCGAAGCATGGAGTGCCAACCTCTATTATTTCCGATCGAGACGCGCGTTTTACTTCTGAGTTGTGGCAAGCTATGCACAGATCTTTTGGCTCACGTTTAGACATGAGCACCGCTTACCACCCACAAACGGATGGGCAATCGGAATGCACCATCCAAACCCTCGAAGACATGCTTAGGACGTGTGTGATCGATTTTGGGAAAAATTGGGAAAAGCACCTACCGTTAGTGGATTTCTCCTACAACAACAGCTACCACACCAGCATTCAGGCGGCACCCTTTGAGGCATTATACGGTCGTAAATGCCGGTCGCCTCTCTGCTGGGCGGAGGTCGGTGACAGCCAGATCACAGGCCCAGAACATGTAGTTGACACCACAGAAAAGATTGCCCAGATTAGGCAACGCATGGCGGCAGCTCGTGACCGTCAGAAGAGCTACGCTGACAAGGATAGGAAACCGCTAGAGTTCCAGGTTGGTGAACAGGCTCTACTTAAAGTCTCACCCTGGAAGGGTGTGGTTCATTTTGGAAAACGGGGCAAGCTAAATCCGAGATATGTCGGACCCTTTGAAATTACCAAAAAGATCGGTAAGGTCGCTTACAGATTGAATCTGCCTGAAGAACTGAGTGTTGTGCACAACGTCTTCCACGTGTCTAATCTGAAGAAGTGTCTGTCAGATGAAACACTCATCATTCCTTTCAAGGAACTTACTATTGACGAACATCTACACTTTACTGAGGAACCGGTTGAGATCACGGATCGTGAGATCAAAACCCTCAAACGTAGCCAGATACCTCTTATGCGAGTCCGTTGGAACTCGCGCCGTGGCCCAGAGTTTACCTGGGAGCGGGAAGACCAGATGAAGCGCAAGTATCCCCAGTTGTTCCCAAATGAAACTCCCTGCACTGAAGCTACTACCGAATTTCGGGACGAAATTCCAAACTAACGGGGGGATGATGTGACACCCCGTTGAAACGTTCTCATTTACACTAGCTTGTCAGTGGCTGCCTTAACTTTCAGGACGAAAGTTCTTAAAACTTGGGGATAATGTGACACTCTAGGTTTTTCCGAGCAAACACCTTGTAATTACTTAGTGCGTATATATATATATGTTATTAAATGAAAGTTGTGATTCTTCTTGTGCTACATGTCGATAACGTGTATGTAATATATATGTGTGTATAAAGATACTCGTGAACCGAAACCACGACTCGAGACCACCCGGTCTCGAGTAAATAGTGAACAGTTAGGCCGCTTAGGCCGCACCCCCATTCGGAAACCCTTAGGGTGCACATGCTCGGAATGGGTATAAAACCCCACATATGTAGCCGATATCTCCTCTTTTGGCAAGAACAATCAAATCCCAAACATTCCCTTATCCATTCTCTCTCTCCTCTCACCCTTTCTCTCTCTAGAAAACCCTAACAAATCAAGCTCACCTCCTCCCCTCTCCCTCTCGGATTAAATCGGCAACAACAAGGAGGATCGGTCAAGCTCATCATCATTACTCGGACACTTCATTTTCTCGCCTTCTTCCTTAACTCGGTGCCTTTCCACAACCGGTTAGTACTTTAGATGTCCATTATGTGTTTATATGTACAATGATGCTATTTGCTTGGAATGATTGAAATGATGGATGAATCATGTGAACTCTTGTATGATAATAAAGTGTTAAGATGTTAAATGATGAATGATTGTTAGTGTAGGGTGTTTGATGTTAGAATAAATGTTCAGATGATTCTTGATTGACCAAGTAGCATGATATGTATTGTAGAATGAGGGTGTATGCTTATGCTTTGAACAAAAGAAATGTTATCTATTTGAAAGAATCTCATGATGAACCGTATGAACATGTTTATGATGAAAACCCTAATGATGAACTTGTTGAATATGACATCAATATTTGAAATAATGTGTGTTTGATCCATTTTTACCAAATGTTAGACAAAGAAACATGTTTAGGGAATTTCTATTGGCTAGTACACTATTACATGAAATTGCAAGATTATTGGTTAGTACATCAGATGTTCTAGAAGGACTTCATGTGCACGTTTGCGAGTCGAAACACCCGGTTGCGACTCGAGAACAACACGGGACAACTCGAGACTGTAGCAATTACGACTCGAAACCATGTTCAAGCAACTCAAAACTGACTTCAGGGACTCGAGACCATCAAGATCTCGACTCGAAGTCCCCTGATTACGACTCGAGACTGGACTTGAGACCCCTGAGGTTGCGACTCTGACCAGCACTACTCGAGACCACTACGCTACAACCCGAGACCACTTGGTCTCGACTCAAGACCACCTTGTCTCGAGTGGGCTGCTGATCTCCGTTATTGGGCCGAAGTAAATGGACTGATTATGCATGATTATTGTTTGACTGGACTAATGTGTTAACCGTTACTGTTTAACCGTATGATTATAAGGGCAGGCCCAATAACTCAAATGGTAACTGTATGTATTCGATGTGTTAGATACCTGTAAGATATACGTGATTACTTGTACCCCCAAACCTGACCTATTAGGACGTGGTGACCAGCAAGCTTGACCAAGTAAGCTAATCTGCCGAGCAACCCAAGGTGAGTTCACACACTAAAAGCATGCGTCCCAGGGAGGAACACGAACAAACTAAAGAATGTTTTCAAACTTATAATTTCCGGGGGAATATGCAAATGGTACTCTTGTACTACTTCATCCGGGGGAGATACGTTTGGGTATTATTTATAAATCACAACTAGCAACACTAAACGAATCTCTATCATGTAAAGTCCCTGCTTATAGTACCGATTAATCGCCGGGGGCGAACGGGTTATTAGTTGATAGCGCTATTAGGTTTGACAACCTCACACCGTGACCGGGGGAGATCGGGCGTGAACTAGTAGACCTTGCATCTCGGTCAATGACGATAGACATTGACCTGGGGCACCAAATCTTCTCGTCAACAGTTTCGGTAATTCAAGTTTAGTAGCTTTCATATGGGGTAGCTCCCCATGACGTGATTATAAATGCTTTACCTAAACAACCTACATTTCCTTTTGAAAAGCTAAAACTGGATATTTCGTGAACTCGCCAACATTTTTGTTGACACCCTACTGCATGCTTTGCAGTTAACCAGTGACTAAGGAGCTTGCAGCTTGGGGATGTGTAGTGGTCGTCTTAACCCGTGTGTTGGGTTTTAAATAATCTTTAAACTATGAACCTTGTTTTGAAAACTGTTTGGTTTATGCTTCCGCTGCTTACTTAAACTATTATTCGAATTTAAACCTTTAAAACTTTAAACTGTGATGCTTACTAACTAACGTGGTTGGTGAATATTTTTACCGTTGATCAATGCTCAGTATAATTGGTGGCCGGATCCTAGTCAGTCACTCCTCCAAGCGGTGGTACTCCGCATGTGGAAATTGGGGGTGTGACAAATGGTCTTGAATGCTTGAAATTTGTTAAGTAATTCATACTTGATTAAATGTGATTAAAAGATTAGATGTTTAAGGGTTTAAGTGTTTGTAAATTTTCAAGATGTTTCAAGGTGTTAAGTGACCAATACTAGACCAAAATGATCCACATAATGATAGATAGTTGCCAAAAAAAATTAGATATTGTTCGGATATTCGTTTGGCGTTGTTTCCGTTAATCGTTATTCGAACGCTAAGCTTGTGTAAGTTGTGTGAATTGATGTGGTTATGGTTCGGATGGTACCCGAAGGTATCCTCATATGAATTCTATGTTAAACACTACTCTTACATGTTGCAAAAATATTAAATTGCTGAATTCTGCAGAATTTCTGCGGAAAAGTGTTGAA
>JARYGA010049897.1:0-44485 GCA_030545235.1 Helianthus tuberosus
ATTGGAAGTATTACAACTGGCAGTAGGGCTGCGAGTTGGTACATCGGGTCTTTTGATGTTAGCAAGATCCCTCTTGCATAGAAAGCATTTATATCTGCTCTATCATAATAGTTTCTTCAGGAACTGCGCTGGTTGCGGCGTTACGCCGGGCTCGCTGGGGTTGTGCTCGCAGATGCAGAAATTGTTACCTTGTTCTATCAAAATAATCCATATTATAACCACTATAAAGTATAAACGAAACCAATTTAAAACTAAAATGTACCTCTGAATCGGCTCCAGCAATAGTATCCCACATCTCCACATCTGCAGCATCACCACCAGATGATCCAATCTTGTTACTATTCCCCTTAAATTTAAAGCTCTTCTCCCTCTTCTTACTATTTCCAGTCCCACCATCACTTAAACAAGTGTATGGAAGAACATAAAATGCACAATTTAAACGAATAAACGATTATAAAAACAAAAATCTGCTAATTTGAATCAGCTGATCTAGTGAGAAATCAAATTACATTTAAACGCTTGGTGCATTATCTTACCGTGTAATCTTGGAAATAAAAAAAGCAAGATTTATAAGATAATTTGAACAAATTCTTATGTGACGCTGTGGTTGTTGCCATGGTTCACGTTTATGGGATCATCATATCTAATCAAACGCGAACCAACATGCACAATGAGCATCTTTATTAAGTGCGTACAATGACCGATAAGGCATGCGCTTTTCTATGACTTCCCGAAGAAGAGCGCCTCAACTTTCTTGATCTAGAAGTCTACTTAAACTTGAACTTGGATCATTTTGAGATAGGAAAGATTCGCAATAACTTACCTCTTGCTTTGGATCTTTTGACACTCGTCATGGCCAGTCACCTATGCTAAAGAAAATACGAATCGAGCTCAATCTCAATCTCAATGTTGCCCTGGACCCATCGATTTTTTGCTCGTAGTTGTATCAGATGATGTCCTGTAACAAGGAATATCATTTAATAACTATGATTATATACAAAAACGTACAATTGGTGACTCGATATCCTAATTACTAATAAAAAATATCTATGTCATTATCTTACAGTACAAACCATCACATTTAACGTATTTCAAAAAGGTAAAAAGTCACATTACCTTGCCCAATGAGATGTGCCAAGTAGTATTCCGATTTCCTGAGAAATGGCAATGTCAATGACAGATCAAGATAATGGACATGTTTAACAGCCTCTGAATGGTAAAATTTTCCTGCACTCAAAACTGGGAGTCTTGGTTTGACTTCCGCCTTTTACGCATTGCTGGTTTTGAATTTGCAAGAGTGAAAGAACCCAACTTTCCAGTAGTTGTGTGTAATAATTCTACAAAGACAAGGGTCATTTCACTCTTGGTTTGACTTCCGCCTTTTACGCATTGCTGTCTTCTAATTTAATCAAAGCCCTCTCTGTTCTTGCTCAAAGGAAGTATAAACAAAGTATTTCACTTTTGGAGTAAAAACAATTCTAAATATACTTGTTCTGGAAATGAACACTAATTTTATAAAAAGAACAAATTACCATACCTCTAATGGCAAGGATTCCAAACGGTCAATCCTGAACACCCCATCCTGATGATATTAATAACGAAAGTTAAAACATGCACCAAATAAAGTCAAAATGATTAAAGTCAAGAACCTGTAAATTCATGAATATTCACATTAAATGAAATGATTAAAGTCAAGAAGCTGTAAATTCATGATATTATGAAGTGTGTGTATAATAAATTTATTAAGAAATACCACAAATATGAGATAGCATGCAACCTCTGTCGAAATGATTAAAGTCAAGAACCTGTAAATTCATGAATATTCACATTGAATGAAATGTATCCAAAAACAGGTAAAAATGACTTCAAGAACCTCTGAAACTAAAAAATTAAGAACCTGCAAATTCAAAGGCGCTGACCCTAACAAACCCATTACCAGCAGGTCCGAACCACTCTAGGTGTGGTCACAACATTGGTCTTCCCAAGAATCTCATTGAAGACGTCCCAATCTGATATCATCATTGTTCAAAACAAATATAAAACCTGATTATATAGAACTACAAATCGCAATATTCATATAAATCCACATCCAAACACCCACAGCATCATTAATACATCAGTCCTGGCTGAATAAGAACAGAGATGCGGAAGCATAAAAGAATCAATGACCAAAGTTTACCTTGTCATCAGAATTTCAACTTGTGGACGAACTCGCGAGAGACGGATCTAAACATGGACGTAAAATGCAACGCGAAATCAAGGAGGCCAAAACCTCACCGAAACCCTAAATAAATCCAAGTATTCTTTAACTATCAGTTTTCGTTAATTTGTTCGGTTCGAGCTCGTTAGTCACGTAATGTAATAAAACTATATAAAAAAAATAACGAAACAATCATGCCGTTAATCTTTACCAAATCATCATGTCGAAAAGCTGAGTTGACCGAGTCAACCGGGTCAACTGAGTTGACCGGCTGAGTTGACTCGCTACGTTTGACTGTGTTGACTCGGTTGACCGAGTTGACCGAACTGAACCACGAACCGCAAGACCCGACCAGCGGACCGTCTTTACCAGGTTTGACCAGACCCGAAACCTTGACCCGGCGTGAAATCAGCCGCGACCGGAACCGTTCATACCCGAACAGAAACCATTCTGACCTGACCTGATCTCATCATGAACAAATCGAACCTTTTCAATCTTAGAAACAGTTGGTAGGCGACTCAGTGAAGAAAAGACTAACCTGCCACATTAAACCTTATCTATGCAGTAACAACTTTGTAACTAATTGCATAGAAGCAATAAAGTTGGATTCAAAGTTGTAATAATGCTAACTTTGTGGTTATCTAGTGTATATTCAAGTCTAGCAATACTGCAGGGGTCAATTACTGAAGCCTTTCAAGACAAAAAAAAACAATTTTAACAATGTACAACTATAGTATAAACACATAATACAATAGCATATCATTCTGTGATCCCCATTTTGGGAAGAAACGTCTTGACAGTGATCACCAAGAATCAAATAATCTCAACCAATTGGTTTAATCTAGTAATTCCCGGGGTTTTGTAGATGTAATAGTGGCAAATTTTGTGTGGTTTAGGAGGATTGGATAACAGGTCACAACAGTAACTTTTACACATGCGAACACGGGTTAAGATCCAAAGACTTGAATCTCATCAAATAATCACTCAATCATAGGCATATGGTCTTAGCAAAATATCATGGTGAAATAAAACTATACGTACTACACAAAATATACAAATCTAAAATTAAACTAAAATAAATAATCATACCCTTTGAATCCCCTTCCATGTAACAAAACATTTGAGTCCACTTGCCCTCTTTTTGGTAGTCTAATCAGCTTACCACCTATCAAAACACAAAAAGGTAAAATCATTGTGCGCCAAGAAAAGGAGAGAGGCATTTGTTCTTCATCGCGGGTTCTTAGTCGTCAGAATCCAAGTTTGTGCGCCAAGGGAAGGAGAGAGGCATGTGTTTCCTTTCAGAAATCATGGCAAAAGAGAACCTGAAGGACTTTTGATATTTGAAGGAAAGAGAACCTGGTGCAAACGAAATGACCAGGACCATTACCCGAAAATTTTCATGGCTTCCCTTTAATCCCAAACCCTAACACAGTTCAATTCGGGTCTTACCCGACAATCAGCACTACACACAATTTTGACAGAATAGAAGAGATTTGTACCTATACGAACCCGTAGGCAACTTGAGAAGCCCTGAACCCAAGATGAAAAGGAGAATACGATATGGTTCATAAAGATGAGTGAGATAATCAAGAATTAAAGAAACATCAAAGTAGTTATATGAACATAGTTTCTTACCCGACAATGCTTAGGAACAATGTAAGACCTGAATAATGAAAATTTTCAAGATTCCTAGAACAAGGGTTGCAGACCTTCATCAATCTGGTGAAATCCTCACAGATTTGGACGGATCTGGTCATGAAACGGTATCTAGTGAGAGATCTGGCATGATGTTCTTGAGTCGCCGAGAGAGAAGGTCTGATGAGTTTTGTGAGATGTATGAGTTGTGAGAGTTGTGAGAGAGAAGGGAATGGAAAGGTTGGATCCGTGTGAACTGAATATCAACGGTGTAGATCGCGATCCGTGTGAAAAAGTAAAAGAAACGGACGGCTGAAGATGAACCAAGTTGAAGGGTAAATTGTTTGTGTTTCTTTGTGCTTAAAGTGTTGTACATTGTGCATTAAGGGTGTTTTAAGTACATATTTTTTTTCCAATTTTGTCCTTCCTATATGTATTATAAAGTAGTATAGATATAGAATATATATATAATATATAATAAAACCTTAATTTCAAATTATGTTAAGCAAAGCTTAGTCTAAGGGTGTCCGGGGCACCAGCGGTAACCCCTTTCGGTGACCCAAGTCACCTAGCGGGAACACCGCCGCCGTTGGTGCGGGGAGGGGGTGCGGGGAGGGGAATCGGGGAGAAGTCACCGCGTGAAGAGGGAGGAGATGGTGGGCCCATCTGTTATTTCAACCAATCAAAACATTTTCTTCTTCTTTTTTTTTTTTTTTTTTTGAATAAAAAAACAAGGGGAGTTAAGAGGGGAGTGACGCCATCAAATTGGGGTGTTAGGGGAGTTGACGTGGCATATGCTGAGTGGTGGTGCGTAAGAGAGGGGACTCCCCTCTTAGACCTTGCGTAGTGGGCGGCATGTGAGGGGCGGTATGCCCTCATAGCGCCGGCATAGCGCCGGCACACCGCCACGGAGGGCGCCATGCCCCAAAAAAATTCCTCCGGCGCGATGTCTATAGCGCGGACAAAGGGGCGGTATGTGTGGATTGAAGTTTGATTTTTTTTTTTTTTTTTGTATTTTCTGGTTTTCCCCACTCAAACATATATATATATATATATATATATATACATCTCTTGTGTTGCAGGTATACGAAGAAGGAGGAAGACAAGGAAGAAGGAAGATTTTTAGGGTTTTTTTTATGGGCTGGGCTGGGCTCAACTCAAAAGGTATTGTGGTTTTTTTTATTTATTTATTTTCAGTTTTTTAATTTATTTTTCTGTTTTTATTTTTTTTAATTTTAAACTAACATTATATTTTTTTTAGCAAACAATCAGTTTTTTAATTTATTTTTCAGTTTTTTGTTACTGTAATGTTTTTTTAAGTGTATTGTTTTTTTTTTAATTTTAGTGTAACGTTTTTTTTTTTAATTTAATGAAATGAATTTTAATTTTATAAAGTTAGAAACGTTTGGAGGAGAACCACGAAGTTACGGAGATTATGCGGGATAGACAATGGGAACGGGACTTTGAGTTCTACTCGAAACCGCACGACCACCTTACCGAAAAAACTTTGAAGATGGCGTTGGCCCAAAAGGAAAGGATCGAAAAAAAATATAATCTTTGAAGTGTTGTTTTTTTATTTTTTTAGTCAAACTTTATTTTTTTTAGTGGAACCGTTTTTTTTTTTTTTTTTTTAAGTGTAATGTTTTTATTTTTATTTTAGTGTAATGTTTTTTAATTTAATGAAATGAATTTTAATTTTATAAAGTTAGAAAATAATTATAAAAAATTAGAAATTAATAATTGAGTAATGATTAGACAGGGGCTTTATGACTACGGGCTTAATATGCATAAGGCCCCATAACGCCCCACGCTGACGTGGCGCGCCACGTGTCACATAACGCCCACAAAGGGGCGTTATGACTACACATGGCCTTAGGGGAGTGCCCCTCTCACCCTAATGATTAAGGGTTATGGGTTTGATACACCACTACCTACAAATACACCATTTCTTTTGTGTCTTTAAACTTACTTCTCAGGAACACGCACTAAACCTTTTATTTTCTTTTAATGTTTGATATTTAATAACTTTCTACAACTTCTTGTACTAATTTTCAACTTCCGTTAACTTGCGTCCACTATATTCTTTCACGTTCTTTTTAGTATACATCACCACCTTCAACTTTCTTTTTTGATATTTTCTATAGCGAAGCGTTATATATAAAGCCATCCGGTGTATGTATGAGTAAAATAAAAAACGACTTGGATTTAAGATAGACCATGTGTAGTATACATGAATAAAGCCCCTACCTATGGGCATTTTACGACACGTGTCATCCCAGTCAGCAAAGAGGTATTATGGGCGTTTTTCACAAATGGACGTAGTGGGATAATGCCCAATAATGCCCCATCAATGATTACCTAATTAGTATTTTCTTGTTTTTTTTTAATTTAAATATAAAGGTATTTGAATTGGAAGGGCTTGGGTTGGAGTGGGGCGTGGCCAGACGGCGTTGGGGTGCCATGTGGGACTTTTTTATATTAATCATATAATTTAATAAAATAATTTAAAAAACACAATAAAAAATATATTACATCACACAAAAAAATCAATCATCTTCCTCTTCAATGGAGTCGAATTTAGGAAGTTTCGAAACATATTCTACCAAATCAGCTAGAAGGTTTGAATTTATTTGTCTTGACTCGATTAGATTTTGGGTTTGCGTTCTCTCTTCATCACTAATGTCTTCATTATTTGATTCGGTCCCCTCGCCATAATATTCAACGGCTATGCCAAACGGCTAGCCCAGCGGTCATCTCCCACCAGCCAATCCAAGCCAACCACCTCACCTCTCCCCCCGCCCCACGTCAGGTGTGACAACCCTCACAATTACAGGTATCCGTATAATTAATTAATATTAAATTGGTGCTTAATGATTGTGCTTGATTACAACTGCTGATTTAACTGCTCTATGATTTTTGCATCATACATACAAATGCACCACATTCATACTGTCACTCCATTTATTACACACAGACTTTAGTGACAAACTTGATGCACAAAGCACAGTTAGCACAGTGAGCGGATAACTCAGACACATGCTGACAATGCCAGCACATAGACAAACACTATATTGAGTCCCAGTATGAGCCAGGGACAAGCTACTACACTTGTATGGAGTGTAGGGAAGTAATGACCATGAGACTGCGTCACTAGGTGATAGTTTAGGTGCCGGAATGTGCCTAAAACCCACTTAAACTGCAAAATTCTACATTTATTAATAAAATTCAGTATTTAAACATGCTAGTCACTTGCAAAAATATGGCAGAAGGGTCCTGTATACTTTCCTAAGTGCCGGGAATTAATTGTGACACTAAAAGATACATAAAAGACACTTTACGGAATAATTAAGCACTTTAACGAAATGATACCAAACCGAACAACCGGACATTACCCGAAGCACCAAAATAATGCTAGAAGCATTGTTCTTATTTTTTTCTGAACTAGTTATGGTCCCCGAACATCATAACACACCATATTAGGTCATAACACCTAAACCTTGAATTATTTCACTCATCTTCTAACTAAATTAGTTACTTACCATTGCATGCCAACTAAACCAACCCCCCCCCCCCCCCAACCGGTTATGAAACATGGGACACCCCCATGATTTTATCTAATTGTTTATTAGATATTGTTTAGTACTTCATAAACATAAAACACATTGGGTAAAAAGATGTTGGAAGTTTATGTTATAAATCCTCTAGACATTCATACATTATCATCTTCATCACTCAAACACCAAAGCTCTCTCTCTCCCTCCATTACTCTCGGCCGGACACCCCTCTTGTCACCACCACCATTTTCGATTTTCCTTCAAGCTTTCCAAGGCCATCCCAAGGTGCACCAAGGTGAATCACGAAGTGTGGAGCTCACGGATCATCAAGGACCTTCTCTATTCGCTATTAACCACCACTTTTCTCCTCTTGAACATCCCTAGCTTAAAAGCTAGTAGTAAGTCTCTTGAATCCTCATTCTACTTCATGTTTAGAGTAGTTAATAGTTATTGTATGATGAAATCTTGTGAACAAGAAAAGATCATAAACATAAGCTTGAACATAAACTAATTTGATGATGAAATATTGTCAAAATGAAGAAGTAATGTTAAGTATGATGTTGTTTTGTATTGTTGATGATTACTAGTGAGATGATGTTAAACATCATGGTGAAACTTGTTAAATTAAGATTAAAAACTTAAGTTAACAAGTTAGGAGGTGATTAGTGATTTACATAAAGAAATCACCTCCATGTTTTATCATGAGCTTGAATGAATAAAAGGTTTCTTGAAAAATAAAGATCAAAGTAGGTTAATAATCATGTAGATCTAAAGATCCATGAGTGGTCTTTCAAAAAAACCAAGCTAAAAATATAAGTTTCATAAACTCTCGGATATTACATGAACTAACCTCATTCTTGGTGGATAAACAAGTGTAGGAACACTTGCGTAACAAGAAAATTTCATAAAGAAATATTTTTCAAAAATATGATTGGAAGTTGTAAACGCTTAAATTCTTTAAAAATGAAGTTTTTAAAGATCTAATCACATTTTAAAGGGTAACAAGACTTACTAAGGACACTAGTAAGTTACTACACATTTTTACAAATATTCAAGTTCATGAAGTAGTAGTTATTATTGATTTTGGCAAATCGGTAAGTAAAGGTTAATTGTTGATGATTGTGAATGAGTTGTGATGATTTTTATAAAAGAAAATGATATGCTAATAAGCATGGACACCTCCATTTACAAAGGAAACTTTGGCGAAATTTTCTAAAATTCCAACACTTAGAAAATATTTTTCTAACAAATGTTACAAGTATATTTTACAACTTGTGTTTCGAATATAAACTTCGCCATGGGTTTTGTCACAAAAATACAAAGTATCGGAGGTTGATTTTTACAAATAAATGGATAAATATATATTTTGAATATATATTTTATATTAAAACCCTTGTGTGAATTCTTGTTTATTTTGTGAACTAGTTGTATTATTTTAGGGTAAAATAATAACTTACAAATAACATGGAAATTACAACTCCAAAATAATACCAAAAATCACACGGAATAAATATTTAAGTTATACGCTTGATATCGTGAAACCGAACGCAAAGACGTAACTTACAAAATATTCCGCAAAATACTCTTACACATATATTTTTGGTAAAATATTATTTTGGAAACTAAGGAAGTAAAAATATATTATTTTTGGGAAAAATACATATATTTTGGAAATAAGTTATTTTGGACAAATGAGTAAATATATTTTTCTAAGCGGGACTTAAAATATATTTTTGAAACTACAAATAGACATGTATAAATACCCCCATCCTTGGGAAGGAAATACGCATATAAAATACTTGAGAAGTATGGATACGAAATAGTTGCCTAACTATTATTCCAAAACCCTAAAAACAAAACTTAAGTTAAAATAATTATTATTATTTTAACAAGAAGCTACAACTTGGAATAATATCAAAGTAACGTAACTCAAACACGTAAATACAAAAGCAAGGCAAGGTCCGTTCGTCTAATGGACAATAGTACGTTGTAGGTTGTCCCGTAGCGGACCAAGTTTGAGTTGACGATACGATTCAGGAGACGCAATACAGTGAGTTCATGTCCCCCTTTTCTCTCAAATGTTCTCTGTTTTATACTTCGGGGGTGGAATACATGTTACAATTATTACAGACACTTACAGACGCTTTTATACATGGTATGGTTAGCTTAAGGAGGGTTTAGACGCTTAGATCATGTGAAAGGTGGGTACAACACTTAAGGCCATTAATCCTCGTTGTTAGGACCGAGGGACATGAGTGATAGATCTATTTGGGTGTAGCGAGCCCACACCCATGAGGCCAGGGTGGCCCATAGTGGTGACTGTGTCTTACAGCTGGAGGCCCGGTACAAATTTGCTAGGTTTGAGTACTTCCTGCACCGTTTCACACATACCAGTGGCTTTGCAACCCATTGGTGATCTCTTTTTCTTTTTACTTAATTGCTACATACCAGGGATTTTCATACATACAGACACATTACAAAGGTTTATACATACTCACTTACACATGAACTCGCTCAACTTTTTGTTGATTTTTCAAACTACATGTATTTCAGGAAATTGATGGATCTGGCAAGTGTTGCATGTGTTACAAGCTGCGCACTGAATAAGATGTCATCCAGGGTAGCAGGTTTAAGAGGTGTGACCCTTACCTGGACGGGTTACATGCCTTAAACCTCGTTTTGATTAAAAGTCTTTTGGTTGTGTCTCATGATCATGTTTTAAACAAGTTAAGGATTTGTGACTTATTTGGGTTTATGTTTCCAGACAATGATGTTGTAGTACTTTTTAATTTAATGAATGGATGAACATCTTGTGTTTTATTTTCATATAGCATTGTTATGATTTTTGCTATGGTATTGAGAAGTCACACCAAATAAACCCACGCTTCCGCAAAAGCCAGGGTGTGATAGCTTGGTATCAGAGCCTCGATCATAGCGAACTAGGATTCCTTCTCGAGTCTAGACTATGATCATCAGGGCTCTCACGAAAATGTTTTCAAACATTTTTACATGCATACACTAAACGTCCAGATCCAGGGCACAAACATTTTTACAAACAAAAAGGCACAAATACACATTTCAAAAGGGTATATTTATAATTCAGTCCTAGAGACTGAGGGAGTTCAGTCTTAGAGACTGAGGGAGGATCAGTCTTAGTGACTGAGGGAGGATCAGTCTTAGAGACTGAGGGAGGATTTAGTCTTAGAGACTGGGAGGTTGGTCTTAAAGACCAGGGATTTAGTCTTAGAGACTGGGAAGATTGGTCTTAGAGACCAGGGAGTTGGTCTTAGAGGCCAGGGAGTTAGTCTGAGAGACTAGGGAATTTAGCCTGAGAGACTGGGTGGGATAGTCTGGGGAAGACTAGGATGAACACTTGCTTACATTGATTGTGACTTACATGCTTATTTGACTACATGTTGATATATGTGCATATGTGTGGTTGTGTTACAGACACCATGCCATCATCTTCAGATACCGGAGTGTCAGACACCCTGGATCCAATGGCGATAGTCTCGGACGATGAGATTCTATCTGAGAGCGAGGTTTATACGTCAGATACTATGAGCACTGATGAGGATGATTTCCAGCCGTTTGCTCTTCCAGATTTTGGGGATGATATTCCTCTAGCTTATGGTCCATTCGACGGGGATCTACCTCTCGTTCCGATCCCTGCTCCTATCCCCTCGCTGCTTTTCCCCTAGAGGATTTACCTCTCGATGTGTTATCAGATGATGACATCGACTTATTCATTGAGGGTCCCCCGGAGGGTGACCAGGATGGTGTGGCCCTTATGGATGATGATGTCCCTCCTGCTGATGTTCCCGTTGATGATCATGTTGTTCCCATGGTTGAGCTTCATGCTGATGTTCCCGTTGACGACCCTGTAGTTCCTATTGTTGAGGTTCCTGTCGCTAACGCTGTTGTCTTGCCACCTGCTGAGGCTCCCGTAGAGGAGGCTCCTTCAGATTCATTGTCACACCCTGGCTTTGCAGAAGCGTGGTTATTTTGGTGTGACTTCTTAATACCGTAGCTTAACCATAACAAGCTATATGAAATAAAAACCATGCAAGGTCATCCATTAAAATAAGTTTGAAGAGTAAAGAACCACAACATTGTCTTAACGGATATCACATCCTAACAAACATAAACAGTGTTCAAAAGACACAACACCAACAAGAAATAAACACAGCTTAAGAACTGTGACTCGTCCAGGAAAAAGTCACATCCCTTAAACTCGGATGACCTCGAAACTAATGCAGCGGGAAAACGTGTCATACCACGCCAGATCCTTTAATTCCCTGAAATACACGTAAGTTGAAAAATCAACAATAATGTTGAGCGAGTTCATGTGTAAGTGAGTATGCATAAACCTTTGTAAACAAGTCTGTATGTATGAAAATCCCTGGTATGTAGCAATTAAGGAAAAAGAGATCGATTAATGTGTAGCTAATACATTAATAAGTGACATGGACTAGGAAGCACTCAAACCTGTAACGCGTATTTTATACCGGTCCTTCCGGCGGAACGACATAGTCACCACATGCAGCCGCACGCTGGCCCATGTGTGGGGCTCGCAACACCCGATAGATCTATCACTCATGCCTCTCGGTCCTTATACAAGGATTAATGGTCTTACGATAATAGCCTATCCATTCACGTGATCTAGTAGTAGGTTCCTTAGCTAATCATACCGTGTATAAAACGTTTGTAATCAGTATGTAACATGTATTTCACCCCCGAAGTTGTAAAACTGAAAACAGTTAAAAGAAAAGGGGGAGCATGAACTCACTGTGGTGCGTCTCTACCAAGTATATCTCCTGATCAAGCAGCTGTGCGACGACCTACACGTACTAACTCTATTAGACGGATGGCCGTGCCTTAGCTTAAGGTTTAAGTTTTTGGGAAATAGTTAGACAACTATTTCGTGTTTATATTTTTGTAAATACTTGGTAATTATTTTCCTTCCCAAGGATGGGGGATTTAATACATGCGTGTTCGTAAAATTCGAAATACATTATTAAGTCTCACTTAATATATTTTATTTCTTACTCCAAAATATAAATATTCTTCCCAAAAATATTATATTTTAATACATGTGATTTTCCCAAAATAATACTTTGACAAAAATACGCGCTCATAAATATTTTCTTAAAATGCGTAAGTTACGGATAAAGATCGGGTGGTAATAATTATACCGTTGTAACTTAGTAATTATTGTGAAGGCGTTTGTATTATTTTGGAATCGTTATCATTCGGTAATATTATTTTTACCCTAAAAATAATATTTGTATAGTTCACAAAATAATCATAGAAATTCACAAGTGTTGTTATGAAAAACATATATTCTAAATATATATTTTAGCAAGTTTTATTTATAACAATTCCACCTCCGACACTTGGAAGTTTCGTAATAAAAATCATGGCGAAAGTTAATTGGAAAAACAAGTTAAAATATATCCATAACACTTGTGATGAAAATATTTACAAGTGTTAGATTTTTGGAAAAAAATTTCGCCAGAGTTTCCTCTGTAACTGGAGGTGGCCACGCTTACAAGCGTATCATTTTCTTTTAAGATTTCAAATCAACAATGTTCCCAACATCAATCAACAAAGTTTCATCATCAAAATAGTCAAAATAAATATAAATCGCAAGACACATGAACTTGTGGTTTGTGCAAAATATATAGTAACTTTCCCCATATTTTTAGTAGATCTTTCTATAAATAAACTTGGTTTCTTTGAAAACCTTGTTTTTAAAGAAGACACGTCTTTACAACTTTTTGCCAAAAATTACAACAATAATTCTTTGTTAAAACTCTTTGTTACACAAGTGTCTACACACTTGTGTGTTCACAAAAATCACTTTTTTTTAGGAAGGACCCGGCTTCAAAGATATGATTTCTTTTGACACTTGGTCCTTTGAAAATACCACTTGTAAATCCGTAGATCTACTAGTTTAGAACTCCATTTTATAAGAAAAGTTGTTTTTACACAAGTTCATGGTTATGAGTAATTGTGTTCTTCATCTAACCACTTTTCATACTTTAACATACTCTAGGTCATGTTCCATGAACATGACTTAGTCGGGTTAGATGACGATCCGAGCTAACACTAGCATAAAACAACACTAAATAATCATAACAAAACAAGTCTTATAAGTTTTACACCAATATTCATCTATTAACCACTTTGTCTATATTATTTTAGTAGACTTTAAATTTTGTTCTTACATGTTCATAAATTTCAACAGTCAAAATTTTTATTAACCACTTTAGAATAGATCAAAAAGGCGTTTAGAGTTACTTACTACTAGCTCGAGGCTAGGAAAGAAACTAGTCGAAAAACGAGTGGTTAAAAGCGTTGAGGCGGGGTCCTTGGCAATCCGCAAGCACCAAGCTTCCTTGTACGCGACCCTTCTCACTTGTATAAATATAGAATGCCTTGAATGAAAATAAAAGGTGGTGGTGGTGTGGCCTATGTCTTCGGCCGTGAATGTCAAAGAGGGAAAGAGAGGGAGTAAAATTTGCTAAGTTTTGAATTAATAAGTTAGTGATCTTATAAGTTTATCCATAACCCATGCAAACTTATTACCCGCTAAATATTGTGTACTCTAGATAATGTGCACTTGGATTAAAATAATTGATCAAGGACAAAGTTTGTCTCCCAATTGTGGTGACCGATCGTTAGGGGGGGTTGGGTCATAGTTTGTTTTCAACTAATTAATTAGT
Source organism: Helianthus tuberosus (assembly GCA_030545235.1). Taxonomy (NCBI): domain Eukaryota; kingdom Viridiplantae; phylum Streptophyta; class Magnoliopsida; order Asterales; family Asteraceae; genus Helianthus; species Helianthus tuberosus. The sequence continues at coordinate 14,118 of JARYGA010049897.1, forward strand.
TACTAGTTAAGGTTAGTTAGGAGGTTTATTTAGTGTATTTTGTGTGTAGTAATTTATAACGGGTGTTAGGGTACTCGGGGACCCTAACTGGCTTAGAAAAAGAAAAATAGTGTCATTGTCAAAAATTTTATGTCCCGGGTTAAGTCCGGTTGTACGGTTGGATATTACTCCGTTAAAGCGCTAAATAATTATTTAAAGTGTCGTAAATTCTATCTTTAGTGACACCATTTATTCCCGACATTTTGGAAAGTGTCTAGTAATATTTTTCCAACTTTTTGCACTTTACTAGTTTAGGTAAATGCTGAATTTTTATATTAAAGTGCTGAATTTTTGTAGTCAGGGTACGTTTTAGGCACATCCGGTCACTATAATTATCACCTAGTGACGCAGTTCTACAACCCTCATTTCCCTACACTCTCTACTAGTGTAGTAATCTATTCCCGGCTCATACTGGCCTTAGAGACAGTAACTGTCTGATGCTGGCTATGTCAGCATGTTTAGTGGGTATCCCGTATAGTGTGCTCACTGTGCTTTTTGTGCATCAAGGTTGTCACTGATGTTTGTGTAAAAATAATACGGTGACAGTATAAAATGTGATGCATGAGTATGTACGTATCAGAAATCAGTAAGCAGTTTATCCATAATTGTAAGCAAGCACAGTAATTAAGCAGTAATTAAATATTAATTAAGTCGTACGGATACCTGGTTTGGTGAGGGTTGTCACATTCATCTGGTCCAGACTCGTTTGAGTCTGTGGCATCCGCATCTATTCACGACCAGGGCGTGCAGCGCTACCCTCAGACATGGCGATGTCTGTTGCGTTGATGATCACGCAGACTCAGACATGGCGATGTCTGTTGCGCCCATCTTTCCCCATGCTGTCGACCCAGATCCTGAGGTCGAGTTCGTACCTGCTGAGCCTGTTCCAGTTGGCCCAGAGCCCGTCATTGCTCATGACCCTATTGATGCTCCAGCTGTTGCACTTTTGCCGGATCCTTTACCAGAGCCTGATCACATTGATATACCAGTCTTGGCACCACCTATTGTTGATGCCCCAGTCGTCATACCACCGGTTTCTGATGTCCCTATTGTTGATGCACCACTGCTTGATCCTGTGCCGGTGTTTGTTGACCGTGCACCTTTTGCCACACATGTCGATCCGAGATATGCTGACACCCGTAATGGGTGGATCGAGGACGAAGATTATCCACCTTTTGTTGTACCAGTCACACCCACTGTTGCACCCGTTTTGCACCGCTTGATGTTCCCCAGTATCGTCCACACGTATCTGATGTCCACCGCACGGACTTACCCATCACCTTTCTACAACACAGAAGCCTGATCATATTCCCCATTCGACAGCAGCTTTTTCATTTATGCCCTCGTCTACACCTACCCCACATACTGCTTTTCCTGCTTTAGCACCTATGGGTGAGCCATTTTTGTGGTCATCACCCAATGTCATGCCCTTATCAGACCCGTATCACCCTTTTCATGTCGGATATTCCACGGAGGACATACTTATAGCCCTGCAGTTGCAGCAGGATGCTTTGAGCAGACGTATTCTAGAGCTGGAGAGGACTCCGCATCCTCCTTGTCACTGTCAGTCTCCTTTTGCTACTCCACCAGATCCTCTTCCACTACCCCCTGATTCTGATGTTCGTTTCTGTAACACCTCGCAAATTTCGGGTTTAATATTAAAACGACACGTGTCATGTCAAACAAAAACGCGTTGAAAACCCGGATTTAATAAAGATGTTTTCGGTAGGATTTAAAGTGGCGTCATGTTAAATATTACCTCTGAACACCTCAATTATAAATCCCAAGACCCGATTTAATATTATATACATCTATTATACCCTCAATTCAGGAATTTATTGCCAATAATGGAATTTGGAAATGCGTGATAGGATTCTACGAAATAAAAGAATGGAAGTCCTTAATTTACGGGTCTTGTTTTTGGATTCAAGTGAAGCAATTGCAAATGGTAGGGTATGTCAATGTGTAAGACACTTTATGAAGGCCCCTGAATGAAAATTGAGGTCCACAAGTCGTTTATAACGGCTGCCCTTTCAAACCTTCAACAAACAACAACATTTTGGCTTCTGATGAAGCCCTACGCATCGTAGGCATAATGCCCCTACGATGCGCAGGGGTTGCCCAGCGACCAGAAAACAGGCAGTAGCCTGTTTGGTGCACTTGTAACCCATCAAACCGGTTTTTCTTGCATGTGCATGAACCTTAGACTCCCCTAGACACTAGAAGACATGTGTTGAACAATTGTGGAAGGGCATAGACTCTTGTGTCAATTGATTGTGGTGTGTAAACCCACTATATAAAGGACCTTCAAGTGCAACTTTCTTTCACACATCATATTCAAGCATTCTGATTACTTGGGGAGCTTGCAAACTGATCAAGAGCCTTTCTAATCGTTCATTAATCATCTAGTAAGTTGCCTAACCCTTCTAATTTAGTTCTAGCTTTATAATTAGCATAAAAGTCAATGTATCATAGTTTACGGTTGACTTCTTGATTAAGTAACGATAGTTCAGTGGTATGTCAAATTGAAAGTACCGTTAGATAGGTAATTATATGGGTAATAAGCCCTTATAAGGTCACGTACCGAATCCAGACCTAACTAGGTCGTTTGTCGGGTCAAACGTTGACCGAAAAAGTCAACAGAATTACAAAATGCGATTTAATGCACGATTAGCAATCCGCGAGGCGTGTAATCTGTTTTAAACCTAATATAACTTGGTAATAAGCATAAAAACTTGTCTACGCTTGCCCGACTCGACAAATTTCTGTTTAAACCCGGTTCGGAACCGAAAGACGCAAGACTTTGACTTTTGCGTTGACTTCGGTTCTGACCCGTTTTAATTTGAATTAGACATGCCTTAAAGTCTCATTAGGGTTGGGTTACATGCTAGTATAAGTCTCTGTACTTGTTTCATTGATTATCCGATGCATGCGCACGTTTCCGTTAATCGCTTAAATTGGACCATAATGCCCTTATGACCCTACAACGAGAATTTGAAAATGTGGAAGTACTATAATCTTAGTTACTGATTATTAAACATGCACGTAAATTTTCACGTCAATCGGAGGTCTAGATTATGAGATATGCGCATTAGCGTAAATATTAAGCTTTTTATTAATTAAACGGCGCGATTAGCGCATAGCCTATCTAAACCCGATTTTCGGTACCAAAACTTTTACCCACTGATGTTAAATAATATTTTGGGATTTTTGAAGATTTTTAATTATTTTTAAACTGATCTTAAGCTAGGCTTATCGCATTGATTCGGTTAATACCGAATATGCCCTTTTAGGCTATAAAACGAGTTTTACGAATCCGTTTGATTCCAATCCAATGGCCACTGATCTAAAATAATAAATATAGGATTTTGAGCCTGTTTTACTGATCAGAAAACTCAGATTGGTATTTTAACCCGTACGTCGCTTAAAACGGCTTTATACGCGTATTAAACGCGTAGTTTGGTATTAAAACCATTTTGACACGTAAGACTTAATACCAATAGACATAACCTGTTAAATTAAGATATTTTTCTGATTTAATCAGACCCATACCTCAGAAGTATTATAAGTCTCTTTTATAACCTTTAAAATGACCAAAATACCCCTACGGGGCATAATTAGGGAATAAACTCGTTACGGGCATTATGGAAGATATCATAATGATATCACAACATATTTGAAGCGTATTAACTTAGGAAACCTGTTCACGACCCTTTCGGTTACCCGTTATGCATTTTACGCGTTCGGTTCGGTTTATGTAAATAGTTTGCATAAACTAGCCGAAACGGGTCAAACGATATCATTTTCATCTCAAAATCCAGAATGTGAGTAGTAAACCCATATTAAACAAGTCTTCAAACTTGTCGGGTCTAAATCACATTCTATCCGGTCTTCGCTTAATCGTGCGTACGAACCGCATCTTTGAAACTAGCCGGTCTAAGCTTAAGCATAATTAAAGACCCGCTAGGATTCTAATAGGTTATATTTAACCTTCGTTCCAGATTAGGAGAAACAGTAAAAGCTACCTGCTATTTGATTATTGTGACTATACTTTGCATCAAGGTAAATACTTTTAACTTATTTTCCCTATACGGGCTTGGGTTACGGTACATAGCGTACCGCTTGATCGGGCATCAAATCTTCCACGCTTAGTGGTTAATTGAATAATTTGATCGGCTCGTTTTAAACAGATGTGTTTACTTTACAGCCTTTGGGGGGTTAATGACCATGTCCCGGATATCCTCGGCATTATCTTACGAGATTGCCACGACCTGAGCACGGGGTGTAGGCGTACTCCCGTGTATAACTCACTTACAGTGGTGTGTCTATTGATCTTTAACCCGGATACGTCCAGGCTACTGAACGCATAAGTAACATGTAAATCGTTAACAAGATTATCATATAAAATAATTCTCCCAAGTTAAACAAAATGTTTATGCCATGTGCATCCAAACCAATTTTCAATCATTTTATAAAATGAGTCAGTTGAATGTATTTACCAGTGTAAACTGACGTATTTTCCCAAAAAGATTAAATGCAGGTACTAGGCGAAATAGGCTGGGAGTCTCCTAAGCATCACTAGAAGTCTCGCAAACTTAAGATGCCGATGTTTGTTGAACCATAAACAATATTTTTATTATTCGATCCTACTGTGGATAAACACCGGATAATTGTGACTTTGTTTACAATAAATAAATTCGGTTGTATCTTATTTAAATTTGCTTCCGCTGTGCATTATTATATTGTGTTGTTTGACTATTACGTTGCCAACCACGTCACGATACTCCCCCACCGGGCCCACCGGTGACACGTGGAAATCGGGGTGTTACAGGTTGGTATCAGAGCCAACACTGAGTGAATTAAACACTAGCCTTTTGTGTTTAATCTCAGTTACACAATTGCACATATCTAAACTTTTGAGTCTAGACTTATAACATAGGACAAATTCCACCTTATTCGGTTTTTGTTTTGTCCTTTAAAACTTTATATTTTTGTTATTGTTATCTTATGTTTTATTGACAGGAATAACAAAAGATGCCTCCGAGATTTTTACGTATGCGAGGACGAGGAGGAAAGGGGCCGACCACCGCCCCCAACGACCATGAAGCTGGGCCGTCCAATACACGAGCTCCTATCCCCGCCGAGAGTGATGGTACTCGACGGAACCAGAGAGGTCTCTTTCAACCGGCAAGACGGTCGGTTTCAAACAGCTCTACGACTCCCGCTCAAGACTCATACGGGCCACAATCAGAAAATGAGCCTAGAGACCCCCACCATTCGCACATACCGTTACAGCGATCTATGTCGCACCGCTCTTTTGGAGACCCCACTCCAATCTTTCAAGGCCAGTTTAACCCGGCGGATTATATACAAGAACCAGTGGGTTTTAACCCATTGGGGCCGGAGGACCATTTTTCTGGAGGAAACGATATGGATGAGGAAGACGACCCAGAAGAACCCGCATCAGGAACTCCCAACCACCCAATCGAGGTCTCGGATAGTTCCATTTATCACGGGCCACCCTATAATGGTCCAGATAGCTTCCAGGCTATCTTTACTTGGCACGAATGGTATTATACACCTTCTCACCATTCGTCGCCGCATGAGCAGCCGCAGCCTCACTATTCTCCGCCGCATGAGCAGCAGCAGCAGCATCATCAAGATTCCTCTGGGAATCACCAGTTTGAGGCAGTTACGCCACCGCCTCCACCGCCACCAGTTCAGCCGGCGCCTCCACAGCCGCAAAGACATAGGAGATCCGGAGCCCGGATGTCCACACGAAGAGAAGAGTTTCACTTTAACTCTCCTCTACAATCAAGTGGCAGAAATTATCAGCCGCTTCCAGAAGTTCCACAGATGGGTGGACCATCAAACCCCTTCGCGCAGCAACCGCCACCAATGGGTTTCGATAATCAGATACCAGCATACACGGGTCCTTCGATGTATAACCCGTTTGAGCTACCAACCCACACTAACCCCGGTTACGCTGAAGCCGACCCATACCTGGTAGCTGCTAATTACAACGCTCTTAACCCTGAAGGACCGTATGGGGGTCCTTGGGGAGTAGGGTACCCAGTCCAGGGGTACCAGATGCCTACACAACCCCCGTTTTACCAACAACCCCCGCCGTCTCTACAAATGTCGCCACCACTGCATCAGGAGATCCTGCAAAGTATTAGAGAGGTGCGACATGAGGCACGGGAAGATCGATGGCGCAACCAGGGAATGTTCAAGACCTTGACGAACCTAATCAAGGGAAAGAGCAAAAAGGATCAGTAAATCCTTTATGTGTATATGTCTACTTTAAAATTAAGTCCCTGCGTGGACATTTATGTGTGTATGTTTGTTGTGTGTATTGACCCCTACGTGGGTCTATCTTTCCATAAACCCCTACGAGGGTAAGTTGTATGTTTAGTCCCTGCGTGGACTTATGTTTGTTTATGTCCCTACGTGGACAATTGTTAGTATGTTAACCCCTACGTGGGCATGTCTTCTGTAAGACCCCTGCGTGGGCATGTTGTTATGTTGTAGCTCCTACGTGGGCAAATTTCATGTGTGAAAGACCCGTTTAGGGCGATATGTAATGTTGTTATAAATTATTGGAGTGTTGTTTTATAAATTTCATGTTTGCCATTTGTGCATATATAATAATTATAAATGAAATAAATAAATTAAAATCATTCCTTTTAATCTGCCTAAGTAATTATTTAATTAAGAATCTTAAAGTGTGGAACCTAGCCTCGTGTCAAATATAAGACCGGGCCAAAATGGTAATACCGGGTTAAAAGATTCAAATTCTTGTTAACATCTTAAAACATGTTAACACTCCTGGCAGAAGTGATTCGTTAAAAATCACATGTCATTTTTTTAAATGAATAAGGATTCTTTAGAAGTTTCCTAATCCAGTATAATGATCTCTGAATCCTGGATTTACATCATCAATTAAGGTGATCATATTCAACCATACGTGGTAAAATAGCGCCTACGGGCCATGCTCATTTCTATATAAGCCAAAAGACGGTGGTAGCTAGGACTCCCTGTCTAATAAAGGTAATGAACTAGGTTCAAACCTTAAAAGTCTTGATTCTCAGAAATCATAGTATATTAAATTGTCCATGTGACCAAGCCTTATGTGCTAATATATATATTGTTATTGTTATATGTTTAGGATAAATTTAATTGAAATCCTAAATTAATACGATTAATGAGTTAACCAAGAAGGGTCTCTGTTACCATGGTTAACGAGTTACCCTAAGGGGGTAATTCTATAATAAACTTTCAAATAAAATATTGTTCTTGTTTCTGTAACAGTTCAATACGAATGGCAAATTCTAATGAAGTCAATAGCCCTACAGCGGCGCCAAATGAAAACGCCCAGATTACATTGACGGGCGCCGAACTAAAAGCTATCATTGATGGTGCTGTCACTCAAGCCTTGGATAGGCAATATGAAGAATACAGTGGTACCAGGAGTAGGACCCACTCCGTATCACACTCAAAGCCAAGAACACATTCTGAGGCTCATAACAAGCCTCCTCCCAAGAAGAACGGACCAAAGAAAGACGGTGATGACCGTCAGTCCACCAACAATCAAAGTGACCCATCCCAGCACTTGGTACTGCATCAAGGACCCCGTAACAAGGGTTGCACTTACAAATACTTCGTGTCTTGCAAGCCCCGGGATTTTACAGGGGAAAAGGGGGCCGTTGATTGCATGACGTGGCTGGATGAAATGGACACAGTGGTGGACATAAGCGGGTGCGCTGAACGGGATATAGTGAAGTTTGTGTCACAGTCCTTCAAAGGTGAAGCATTGGTCTGGTGGAGATCTCTGATGGAGGCCTCCGGAAAGATCCCGTTGTATAGCATGACGTGGGATCAATTCATTGCCTTGATCAAAGACAATTACTGCCCTCAACACGAGGTGGAAAAGATTGAATATGACTTTCTGTCATTGGTAATGAAGAACCTCGACTGCCAAGCTTACCTGACAAGCTTCAATACGCTGTCCAGGTTGGTTCCCTACCTGGTAACCCCCGAGCCAAAGAGGATCGCTCGTTTTATTGGCGGGTTGGAACCCGAGATCAAGGCCAGTGTTAAAGCTTCTCGGCCAGTTACCTTCAGGTCTGTAACTGACCTTTCCTTATCCCTCACACTTGATGCGGTCCGTCAGAGATCGCTGAGGAATAAGGATACTGAGAAGAGGAAGCGAGAAGATGATGGTTCGCGTAGGTCGAACAAGAAACACCGTGGGAACGGTGATCGAAAGAAGGGATCGGAGTCGAAGAAAGATGGGCATCGTTCTGATGAGAAGCCCACGTGCAAAACTTGCAAGAAAAAGCACTTTGGAAAGTGCAGATTTGGATCAAACTCGAATAACGAGTCAAGGTCTTTTGCTTGTGGTTTGTGCAAATCCAAGGAACACAAAACCTTGGATTGCAAGAAGATGAAAGATGCGACGTGCTATCGTTGCAATGAGAAGGGCCACATAAAGACTAACTGCCCCAAGAATAACAAGAAGCCTGAGGAGGCTAAGAAGACTAACGCCAGAGTCTTCAGGATGGATGCGCAGGAGGCTGTGCAAGATGATAACGTCATAACAGGTACATTCCTTGTAAATGATGTCTTTGCAAGAGTACTTTTTGATTCCGGTGCAGATAAGTCTTTTGTGGATCAGAAGTTTTGTAAATTGTTGAATTTACCTGTCAAAACCCTAAGCGTAAACTATGAGGTAGAGTTAGCAGATGGTACCATAGAAACCGTCTCTACTGTGTTAGATGGATGTACTATATCCATTAAGAACCATTCTTTTCCTCTGTCTCTACTTCCGTTTAAATTAGCTGGTTTTGACATAGTGCTGGGTATGGACTGGTTATCTCATAACCAGGCCCAAATCGTCTGTAAACAGAAACAGGTAGTAATAAAGACTCTGTCTGGTGAGTCACTTACCATTCGGGGAGATACCCAGTACGGACTGCCTGAGCAGGTGACTATGCTCAAGGCTTCCAAGTGTTTGAAGAGGGGATGTGTCATTTACATGGCGCAAGTGATTTTGGAGGAACCTAAACCGAAGTTAGAAGACATCCCTGTCATTTCTGAATACCCAGGAGTGTTTCCTGAAGATCTACCTGGCCTACCACCAGATAGACAAGTCGAATTCAGGATCGATATCATTCCCGGAGCGGCACCAGTTACCAGAGCACCATACAGATTGGCACCCACCGAAATGAAGGAGTTGCGGACGCAGCTAGATGAACTGCTGGCTAAGGGTTTCATTCGACCTAGTTCATCTCCTTGGGGAGCGCCAATCCTGTTTGTCAAGAAGAAGGATGGATCGATGCGTCTATGCATCGACTATCGCGAGCTTAACAAGGTCACGATCAAGAATAGGTATCCATTGCCCAGAATCGACGATTTGTTCGATCAGCTTCAAGGGGCAAGTTACTTCTCAAAGATTGATTTGAGGTCTGGATACCATCAGTTGAAGGTTAAGGATGAAGACGTTCACAAGACTGCATTTAGGACTCGTTACGGTCACTACGAGTTTCTAGTGATGCCTTTTGGGCTCACCAATGCACCGGCTGCGTTCATGGATCTCATGAATCGCGTTTGCAAGCCGCACTTAGATAAATTCGTCATCGTTTTCATCGACGACATTCTCATTTATTCTAAGAACAAAGCTGACCACGAGAAACATCTTCGATGTATTCTCAAACTTCTGCATAAGGAAAAGCTCTATGCCAAATTCTCCAAGTGTGAATTTTGGCTTAGGGAAGTCCAATTTCTTGGACATGTGGTCAGTGAGTGTGGTATCCAGGTGGATCCCGCTAAGGTTGAAGCAGTAATGAACTGGCAAGAGCCAAAGATGCCAACAGAAATCCGTAGCTTCCTAGGGTTGGCAGGATATTACAGGCGCTTCATTGAAAATTTTTCAAGGATTGCTGCACCCCTAACTTCCCTGACCAAGAAGAAAGTAAAGTTCGTTTGGGGTCCTAAGCAGCAAGAGTCCTTCGATGTTTTGAAACAAAAGTTGAGCAACGCTCCTGTGCTTACCTTACCTGAAGGTGCTGAAGAATTTGTAGTTTATTGTGATGCATCACACACTGGCATGGGGTGTGTGCTTATGCAGAAAGGCAAGGTGATTGCCTATGCATCACGACAGTTAAAGGTGCACGAAAAGAATTACACCACCCACGACTTGGAATTGGGTGCCGTTGTGTTCGCACTAAAACTGTGGAGGCATTATCTTTATGGAATCAAGTTTGTGATCTTTTCTGATCACAAGAGCCTCCAGCATCTGTTTAACCAGAAAGAATTAAACATGAGGCAACGCCGTTGGATGGAAACTTTGAATGATTATGATTGTGAAATCAAATACCATCCCGGCAAAGCGAATGTAGTCGCTGATGCCTTGAGCAGAAAGGAAAGGGTTAAACCCATACGAATTAACGCCAAGCGTATGGAGATAAAGAACAGTTTGATAGAAAGGGTGTTAGCTGCACAGAAGGAAGCTGTGTTGGAAGCTAACTATCCTAATGAAAAGTTAGGAGTAACTGAGGAGCAGTTAACTCTTAGCAAGGACGGAATTTTACGGTTAAACGGACGAATATGGGTTCCAATTTTTGGAGGACTTCGTGATGTCATCCTCCAAGAAGCCTATAGTTCCAAATACTCCGTTCATCCTGGAGCTGACAAGATGTACCAGGATTTAAAGGCAAATTATTGGTGGATAGGCTTGAAAAAGTCTGTGGCCGCCCATGTAGCAAAATGCTTGACATGTGCGCAAGTCAAAGCCGAGCATCAGAAACCGTCAGGTTTACTACAACAACCTGAACTTCCTACGTGGAAGTGGGAAATGGTAACTATGGATTTTATTACCAAGTTACCTAAGACAAGGAAAGGCAATGATACAATATGGGTTATAGTTGACCGACTGACTAAGTCAGCTCATTTCTTACCCATCAAGGAGACTTATAGCTCCGATATGTTAGCCCAGTTATATGTGGATAAGATTGTAGCCCTACACGGCATACCTGTAGCTATTATCTCTGACCGGGATACTAGGTACACGTCACATTTTTGGAAGAGCTTCCAGCAATCTTTGGGCACACGTTTGAACTTTAGTACGGCTTACCATCCTCAGACAGACGGCCAGAGTGAGCGTACTATTCAAACGTTAGAAGACATGCTACGTGCATGTGCGATCGAATTGAAAGGTAGCTGGGATAAGAACCTACCATTGATCGAGTTCTCCTACAACAATAGCTACCATACCAGCATTAAGGCTGCGCCTTTTGAGGCATTATACGGAAGAAAGTGTAGATCGCCAGTTTGTTGGGCGGAAGTTGGAGAAGTCCAGTTATCAGGACCAGAGATCGTGTTTGAAACGACGGACAAGATTGTCCAGATTCGTAACAACCTCCAAGCTGCCCGGAATAGGCAGAAGAGTTACGCGGATCCAAGTCGTAAGGATTTTCACTTCGAGGTAGGTGACAAAGTCCTACTTAAAGTATCACCATGGAAAGGGGTGATGCGATTTGGTAAGAAAGGTAAACTAAGCCCGAGATACATAGGACCTTTCGAGGTTATCGAACGTGTCGGGTCAGTTGCCTACAAATTGAACTTACCAGAAGAGCTCAGTGGAATTCACAATGTGTTCCACATCTGCAATCTAAAGAAGTGTTCCGCTGACGATACACATGTCATGCCACATACAGATGTGCAAATAGATAAGAGCTTAACATTTGTTGAAAAACCTTTGTCGATTGAAGATCGACAGGTAAGGAAGCTTCGGAGAAAGCATATACCTTTTGTGAAGGTCAAATGGGATGCCCGTAGAGGTCCCGATTTCACATGGGAGTTAGAATCCACCATGAAGGAAAAATACCCTTATTTGTTTCAGTAAATCTCGGGTCGAGATTTATTTTAAGGGGGTGAGGATGTAACACCTCGCAAATTTCGGGTTTAATATTAAAACGACACGTGTCATGTCAAACAAAAACGCGTTGAAAACCCGGATTTAATAAAGATGTTTTCGGTAGGATTTAAAGTGGCGTCATGTTAAATATTACCTCTGAACACCTCAATTATAAATCCCAAGACCCAATTTAATATTATATACATCTATTATACCCTCAATTCAGGAATTTATTGCCAATAATGGAATTTGGAAATGCGTGATAGGATTCTACGAAATAAAAGAATGGAAGTCCTTAATTTACGGGTCTTGTTTTTGGATTCAAGTGAAGCAATTGCAAATGGTAGGGTATGTCAATGTGTAAGACACTTTATGAAGGCCCCTGAATGAAAATTGAGGTCCACAAGTCGTTTATAACGGCTGCCCTTTCAAACCTTCAACAAACAACAACATTTTGGCTTCTGATGAAGCCCTACGCATCGTAGGCATAATGCCCCTACGATGCGCAGGGGTTGCCCAGCGACCAGAAAACAGGCAGTAGCCTGTTTGGTGCACTTGTAACCCATCAAACCGGTTTTTCTTGCATGTGCATGAACCTTAGACTCCCCTAGACACTAGAAGACATGTGTTGAACAATTGTGGAAGGGCATAGACTCTTGTGTCAATTGATTGTGGTGTGTAAACCCACTATATAAAGGACCTTCAAGTGCAACTTTCTTTCACACATCATATTCAAGCATTCTGATTACTTGGGGAGCTTGCAAACTGATCAAGAGCCTTTCTAATCGTTCATTAATCATCTAGTAAGTTGCCTAACCCTTCTAATTTAGTTCTAGCTTTATAATTAGCATAAAAGTCAATATATCATAGTTTACGGTTGACTTCTTGATTAAGTAACGATAGTTCAGTGGTATGTCAAATTGAAAGTACCGTTAGATAGGTAATTATATGGGTAATAAGCCCTTATAAGGTCACGTACCGAATCCAGACCTAACTAGGTCGTTTGTCGGGTCAAACGTTGACCGAAAAAGTCAACAGAATTACAAAATGCGATTTAATGCATGATTAGCAATCCGCGAGGCGTGTAATCTGTTTTAAACCTAATATAACTTGGTAATAAGCATAAAAACTTGTCTACGCTTGCCCGACTCGACAAATTTCTGTTTAAACCCGGTTCGGAACCGAAAGACGCAAGACTTTGACTTTTGCGTTGACTTCGGTTCTGACCCGTTTTAATTTGAATTAGACATGCCTTAAAGTCTCATTAGGGTTGGGTTACATGCTAGTATAAGTCTCTGTACTTGTTTCATTGATTATCCGATGCATGCGCACGTTTCCGTTAATCGCTTAAATTGGACCATAATGCCCTTATGACCCTACAACGAGAATTTGAAAATGTGGAAGTACTATAATCTTAGTTACTGATTATTAAACATGCACGTAAATTTTCACGTCAATCGGAGGTCTAGATTATGAGATATGCGCATTAGCGTAAATATTAAGCTTTTTATTAATTAAACGGCGCGATTAGCGCATAGCCTATCTAAACCCGATTTTCGGTACCAAAACTTTTACCCACTGATGTTAAATAATATTTTGGGATTTTTGAAGATTTTTAATTATTTTTAAACTGATCTTAAGCTAGGCTTATCGCATTGATTCGGTTAATACCGAATATGCCCTTTTAGGCTATAAAACGAGTTTTACGAATCCGTTTGATTCCAATCCAATGGCCACTGATCTAAAATAATAAATATAGGATTTTGAGCCTGTTTTACTGATCAGAAAACTCAGATTGGTATTTTAACCCGTACGTCGCTTAAAACGGCTTTATACGCGTATTAAACGCGTAGTTTGGTATTAAAACCATTTTGACACGTAAGACTTAATACCAATAGACATAACCTGTTAAATTAAGATATTTTTCTGATTTAATCAGACCCATACCTCAGAAGTATTATAAGTCTCTTTTATAACCTTTAAAATGACCAAAATACCCCTACGGGGCATAATTAGGGAATAAACTCGTTACGGGCATTATGGAAGATATCATAATGATATCACAACATATTTGAAGCGTATTAACTTAGGAAACCTGTTCACGACCCTTTCGGTTACCCGTTATGCATTTTACGCGTTCGGTTCGGTTTATGTAAATAGTTTGCATAAACTAGCCGAAACGGGTCAAACGATATCATTTTCATCTCAAAATCCAGAATGTGAGTAGTAAACCCATATTAAACAAGTCTTCAAACTTGTCGGGTCTAAATCACATTCTATCCGGTCTTCGCTTAATCGTGCGTACGAACCGCATCTTTGAAACTAGCCGGTCTAAGCTTAAGCATAATTAAAGACCCGCTAGGATTCTAATAGGTTATATTTAACCTTCGTTCCAGATTAGGAGAAACAGTAAAAGCTACCTGCTATTTGATTATTGTGACTATACTTTGCATCAAGGTAAATACTTTTAACTTATTTTCCCTATACGGGCTTGGGTTACGGTACATAGCGTACCGCTTGATCGGGCATCAAATCTTCCACGCTTAGTGGTTAATTGAATAATTTGATCGGCTCGTTTTAAACAGATGTGTTTACTTTACAGCCTTTGGGGGGTTAATGACCATGTCCCGGATATCCTCGGCATTATCTTACGAGATTGCCACGACCTGAGCACGGGGTGTAGGCGTACTCCCGTGTATAACTCACTTACAGTGGTGTGTCTATTGATCTTTAACCCGGATACGTCCGGGCTACTGAACGCATAAGTAACATGTAAATCGTTAACAAGATTATCATATAAAATAATTCTCCCAAGTTAAACAAAATGTTTATGCCATGTGCATCCAAACCAATTTTCAATCATTTTATAAAATGAGTCAGTTGAATGTATTTACCAGTGTAAACTGACGTATTTTCCCAAAAAGATTAAATGCAGGTACTAGGCGAAATAGGCTGGGAGTCTCCTAAGCATCACTAGAAGTCTCGCAAACTTAAGATGCCGATGTCTGTTGAACCATAAACAATATTTTTATTATTCGATCCTACTGTGGATAAACACCGGATAATTGTGACTTTGTTTACAATAAATAAATTCGGTTGTATCTTATTTAAATTTGCTTCCGCTGTGCATTATTATATTGTGTTGTTTGACTATTACGTTGCCAACCACGTCACGATACTCCCCCACCGGGCCCACCGGTGACACGTGGAAATCGGGGTGTGACAGTTTCCTTATTCTTGAGCAGCAGATTGCCTATTTGCTGCGCGTTATCCATGCACTTGAGAAGGATTGGGTGCATATACGCCGTTTGCTTTTCTATTTTCCTCCTCCTCCCCCATCAGCATGAGGATTTTTGGTCTGTTGCAGGTAGTGTTACTTTTGGTGAGAAGACAGCGATTGAGCCGACTACACAGCATTTTGAAGACCGCATTTTGACATGATGACTTTTGATATCTGATTTTTGGTTGTTGTATATGACTAGATAGTTCAGACAGGGGTGATGTGGCCCCTAGTCGCTTTTGATGTACGATACAGTTATAAAACTTGTAAACATTGTATTGTGGTCTTGATTATATAATAGCTCAATCGCAGTATTCTCATTATATGCGTTGTCGAATTCTTTGTTTTATAATATAACATGGGATGTTATGTGTTACTGTGTGGATGAATGTTATTACATACGCATACTACTTACTTACTATACTTACGATGACCTGACCAATATGATCTTCTTTTAGAAGATGCCTCCACGACGAGACACACATTTGCCTACCACCGAGGCAGAATTGCTGGCAAGAATTTCGCAGGCCATTGCTGATTACGAGGCCTCCCACGCTAAGACCAGCAGGAATACCTCAAACAACAACAACAACCCACCAAATGGTAATGTTAAGTCACTCAAGACACATTACACTACATTTGGACATTTCATGTACAAATGCTAATGTTTTCTATGAATAACATTGCTTGGACAGGTTGCACCTACAAACAATTTCTTGACTGTAAGCCCTTAAATTTCGACGGCACTGGAGGTGCTGTTGCTTTCGTCAGATGGGCAGAAAGGACGGATTCTATCTTAAGGATGAGCAAGTGTGCTCTTGAGCAGCAAGTTACATACATCTCAGGGCTCTTTCTTGATGGTGCTTTATCATGGTGGAATTTGCAAGTACAAACTTTGGGAGAAGCGGCGGCATATGCATTGACATGGGCTGAGCTGAAGGAGCTCATGCGGAAAAAGTACTGTTCACGGGCTGAAATACAAAAGCTGGAAACAGAATTTTGGCACCTAAAAATGGACGGCCTCGAAAATCGCCGAGTATGTTCAGAGGTTTCATGATTTGTCCCATGTGGTACCTTACATGATTACGCTTGAATTCAAACGCGTGGAGCGTTTCATCTGGGGGTTGGCACCCCAGATTATGAGCATGGTAACCTCTTCAAACCAGCAACAATTACTGAAGCCATCGACCTGAGCGTGTCACTTACTGAGGAAGCCATCAGGCTAAACAAGTTTTCCAATGCTGATCAGAAAAAGAAGGAGACTCATGTGGAGTCATCTGGCGAGAACAAGCGAAAGTTCTCCAACTTTAAAAAGAGTACCAGCAACACCAGCAGGAAGAAGGAGATGAACCCACCAGTTGAAGCTAAAACTGGTGCCGAAGTCAAGGGAAAGGGATACATGGGCGCCTTGCCCAAATGTGATATATGCCTGTACCATCATTCTGGACAGTGCAGGTTAAGGAAATGCGAGTCTTGTGGTAAGGAGGGCCATTCGAAGAATACATGCTGGGTTGGTACTGGTGCTGGTCGCGGTAGCAATGGTCAAAGGGGTTTTGGTAACAACAATCGTGGTAGTAACGGAAATGGGAACCGCAGCGGCATAAATGGTAATCAGGGAAATGTTGGAAACCAAGCTGGGAACCGGGGAGCAAACAATACTCAAGGTGGTAATGGTAACGTTCTAGGACCGGGATGTTTTAACTGTGGAGACATCGGGCACTTCAAGCGCGAATGCCCAAAACTCAATCAAGCTTGTGGAAGGGTATTCAACATTGGAGCAAGGGAAGCACGCTAGGACCTGAATGTTGTCACTGGTACGTTCCCTATTAATCAACGCTTTGCATCTGTGCTATTTGATACTGGTGCCGACTATAGTTTTGTATCGCTAGAATTTAAGAAAATGCTTGGGTTAACTGCTAGTAAATTGGACATTCCGTACTCAATTGAACTGGCTAATGGAAAGCTAGTTGAAACAAATGAAGTTATCAGAGGTTGCGTGATAGAGCTGGGAGAACGCGAGTTTACAGTGGATCTACTGCCAGTCGAGTTAGGAAGCTTTGACGTGGTAGTAGGGATGGATTGGTTGTCAAGCAACAAGGCCGAAATTGTATGTCACGAGAAGACCATTCGCATCCCAATGGCGGATGGAGAAACGATTGTGGTGCACGGGGAGAAGCGCGATACGCCTTTGAGGATCATTAGCTGCTTGAAGGCTAGGAAATGTTTGAAGAAGGGATGTGCTGCCTTCTTGGCACACATCGTGGATAAAGAAGCAGCTGAGCAGAGGCTAGAAGATATTCCAGTCATAAAGGAGTATCCTGAAGTCTTTCCAGAAGACCTTCCAGGATTGCCACCACAGCGACAAGTCGAGTTTCATATTGACTTAGTTCCAGGCGCCGCGCCTGTAGCTAAGGCACCTTATCGGCTTGCACCTTCTGAAATGCAAGAGCTGTCAACGCAACTCCAGGAGTTGCTAGACAAAGGATTTATCAGACCAAGCTTCTCGCCTTGGGGAGCTCCAGTTTTGTTCGTTAAAAAGAAGGATGGTAGTTTTCGCATGTGTATCGACTACCGGGAGCTGAATAAGCTGACTATCAAGAACATATATCCTTTGCCAAGAATTGATGACCTGTTCGATCAGTTGCAAGGTTCAAGTTTTTACTCAAAGATCGACCTTCGATCGGATATCTGATGTGCTCTAAATTATACATATTTTCTGTATAAATATTTCCCTACTTTTGAGTATCTTTAGGGTGGTTTTTATTAAATATCACTCTCAGGTGGTTCATATTTGAATTCTAAAAATTCCAAGTGAGAGTGAGCTAAAAAGATGATTTTTAGTAGTAAATTAACAAATGCATTAAAGTTATTATTAAGAGTAAATTGCCATTTTAGTCCCTGAGTTTTGTCCAAATTTGCCAGTTTAGTCCAAATAGTTTTTTTTGTGCATCTGGGTCCCTGACTTTTACATTTTGTTGCCATTTTGATCATTTTGTCTAACTCCATCTAAAAACCCAGTTTGTAACAGGGGTATTTTGGGGATTTCCTTAAAAAATGTTTTCAGTTGCCATTTTGATCCAATTCCAAAAATTCCAAAAAATCTAAAAATCAAAAAAATTCTAAAAAATCAAAAAAATTCTAAAAAATTCAAAAAAATCTAAAAATCAAAAAAATTCAAAAAAATCAAAAAAATTCTAAAAAATCAAAAAATTCTAAAAAATCCAAAAATCATTAAATGTTTCGGCACGAACCGTTTCGACCCGTACCGTTTCGAACCGTACCGTTTCGAACCGTACCGTTTCGAACCGAACCGTTTCGACGCGAACCGTTTCGAACCGTACCGTATCGAACCGAACCGTTTCGACGCGAACCGTTTCGAACCGTACCGTTTCGACCCGTACCGTTTCGACGCGTACCGTATCGAACCGAACCGTATCGACCCGTACCGTTTCGAACCGTACCGTTTCGAACCGTACCGTTTCGACCCGTACCGTATCGAACCGAACCGTTTCGACGCGTACCGTATCGAACCGAACCGTATCGACCCGTACCGTATCGAACCCGAACCGTTTCGAGCCCGTACCGTATCGAAACGGTTCGGTTCGAAACGGTTCGCGTCGAAACGCTTCGCGTCGAAACGGTTCGGCTCGAAACGGTTCGGGTTCGAAACGGTACGGGTCGAAACGGTTCGGCTCGAAACGGTTCGCGTCGAAACGGTTCGGTTCGAAACGGTACGGGTCGAAACGCTTTGCGTCGAAACGGTTCGGCTCGAAACGGTTCGGGTTCGAAACGGTACGGGTCGAAACGGTTCGTGTCGAAACGGTTCGGCTCGAAACGGTTCGCGTCGAAACGGTTCGGTTCGAAACGGTACGGGTCGAAACGGTTCGCGTCGAAACGGTTCGGCTCGAAACGGTTCGGGTTCGAAACGGTACGGGTCGAAACGGTTCGCGTCGAAACGGTTCGGTTCGATACGGTACGGGTCGAAACGGTACGGTTCGAAACGCTTCGCGTCGAAACGGTTCGGCTCGAAACGGTTCGGGTTCGAAACGGTACGGGTCGAAACGGTACGGTTCGATACGGTACGGGTTCGAAACGGTTCGGCTCGAAACGGTTCGGTTCGATACGGTACGGGTCGAAACGGTTCGTGCCGAAACATTTAATGATTTTTTGATTTTTTAGATTTTTTTTTTTGATTTTTTAGAATTTTTATGTTTTTTTAGAATTTTTTTGATTTTTAGATTTTTTAGAATTTTTATGGTTTTTTAGAAATTTTTTTTATTTTTAGATTTTTTTTTTATTTTTTTTATTTTTTAGAATTTTTTTGATTTTTTGGAATTTTTTTTATTTTTTGGAATTGGATCACAATGGCAACTGAAAACATTAGTGATTAAGTACAAACTGAGTTTTTGGATGGAGTTAGACAAAATGATCAAAATGACAACAAAATGTAAAAGTCAGGGACCCAGATGCACAAAAAAACTATTTGGACTAAACTGGCAAATTTGGACAAAACTCAGGGACTAAAATGGCAATTTACTCTATTATTAAAGAAGAATTGTTGAATGCTATTAATGAGAAAAAGAAAAGAATATGAAGTGGAGTTTAAAGGTTATTGAATATATTTAATGGCCATTAAAATTACATGTTCTATTATTTGTAGCTTGGACGTGCATTATTGTTGGGCAAAAGAACAACTTTGCATGAAGTTGTGAATGTGGATCATATATATTGATTTATATACATGTGACATTGGGCCGCCAAAATCAACTGACCCACCATGCATGGTTTCGACATCATCAGAGAATGGGGAAGTAATTGTTTCATGCTTTTGGGCCTTGGAAACAAATGTTGAGTGGGTTGAATTTTATAAACAAAAACCCTAAAGGCAAATAATATATACATAACGGTGGACGTGAAAAGGTGATTGGTTCTTTTCGAAACATTGGCGGCAGACAACAGATTCAAGCATACCAGGCGACTTTGGAGCACTTTGGGACGAATTTGAGGCATCTTGGAGCTGTGCAAGAGTCTTGGAAGTTTTCGGTTCGAGTTTTGGGCATAATTGGTTCGTTAAACACTAGTTTTTCGGTTTCTATTCGCTTTGAACTATGAACTTCTTTGTTTTCAGACTTTGTCCAGTTGTTTTCTTGAATATTATGAGTAGCTAAACGTATAAACTACCTAGGTTTAGATGAACTAGTTGATTGTAATGCATATTTGACATGTTTTCGGTTATTTGATGTGATTCACATAACTTTTCCTTGAAATTGATCTTGATCTTGCATGTTGGTATGTTTTGATTGTTTTATTAGTCAATAAATTCAGCGGTTTAGGCACGAAGAAATTCCCCCTAGACTTAGGATTTAATTTAATTCGTTGATCTTAGGATTTTCGGGTTAGGTATTGTGTTGAGAAATTGACCAAGTTGACTAATAATTAAAATCATTATATTAAAACTTGCATCCTCATCTTGTGACTCGAAAGACGATTAGGGTGAGCTAGGTTATTAGCTAATTATTGGTGGGTAGATTGGGTGACCAATAGCTCGGGCTCGTTTATTGCATCGTAATTAAGGTTTCCTAGGATTTCAATTATCAAGGTTGAGTTTGCTTTGCGATTTGAGGGTTTTGGGGGTAAAGTTGCTTTCATTGCTTGATCTTCGTAGGATTTGGTATCGATAGCTCGAGCCGGTTCGTTCTAGCACTTCACATTTAGTCTTGCTTCTTCATTTGGGACATCTCTAGCGGGGGGTCAATTGAGGGAAATAGATATTTAACCGTTATCATTGTCACATTAGCATTGCATGATTCTAGGGATTCGACACCTAGGTAGCCTTTATCTCATATATATTTGATCACAATTTGCTCGCGTGTTTGCTTCGTTTGTTGGCTTTGTTTCCTACATTTTCTTATTTAATTTAGTTATTATTTAATTATTAAAAAAAATCACTTCAAAACGATTCTAAAATTTGACTACTTATTCGATAGAGGTTCATTATCTAGAGTTTGCATATAGTGTCCACGGATTGATATCCGGTCTTGCCATCTACACTACACTGCGACCGGTGCACTTGCCGATTGTGTGTGGTTTAGGTTGTGATTCCATTTTTAAAACTTGTTCGAATTTAATATACACATTTTCACACATCAAGTTTTTGGCGCCGTTGCCGGGGACACTGGCACTTTAGAGAACGACCCGAGTCGTCTATTTAGTTGTTTATTTGCTTTCATAGATTTCCATTGCCTTTATGTGCCTTTTGCTTGCAATTTGTGCCTTTAGGGTTAGATTTGCTTTAGTACTTAGATTAGTAATCTCCTCATTGTATGCACCATACTCGCGGCCACCTTCGTTTGCTGCTTCGTCTGAGCCCGAGCGAGATTTCCACGAGCGCCTTCGCACTTTCCGAGCTAGTCAGGTACACACTTCATCTTCTGCTTTTACTATGGGTGACGAGACACCAGTTAGGCGAGTCGTCGCAGACTACGCCAGGCCGAACGCGGCCAATGCTCGTTCCAGCATTACCCGACCCGCTATCGGAGTTAATCGCTGGCAGATTCCACCCCAGATCATCACGATGGTTACGAACACCATCCAATCATATTGAACAACGAAATTAAGTAAGTAAAACCAACCACAATACAATTGGTGACCATAAGACAGTAACCAGTTTTAAGTTAACAGCGGAAGCATAAAACGTAAGTTCAAAACATAAGTTCATAGTTCATAAGTTTTAAGACCCAAAACATAAGTTCCATAAGTTTATAAAGTTTAATTAATAAGCATGGGACATAACAGTCCGCATCCCACAACAACCTTCTCCTCGTGCAAGCTCCATAAGCATCTAGCGACCTGTAAGGCATGTAACAGCGAGTCAACAACAAAGTTGAGTGAGTTCACGGTTGGTTGTTTAGTTTTAAGTTGTTTCCGAAAACATGGTGTCACACCCCGACCACGTGTGACATACAAAACGTGGCGGAAAACGTCGGGGAGTGTTGTAACAGAATTAATTGTTTCATAACCATGGCATACAAAGTTGTATTTATTTATCAACATAAGAGTTACATTGTCTTGAACAGTAATCAAAAGAGTTTATAACATAATTAAACAAGTCTATCTCCATTTTTAGTCTCTAAGGCACAGGTCCGCCCTAGAATCATGATCAACATCCTACGGAAAAGCTCCTGAAAACACATGTGAAAATTGGTACGTCAGCATAAAAATGCCTGTGAGATACATAGGTTTTGTGAAAATAGGATTCATGACTTGAGTTTAAGAAAATGTTTAATCATGAACCCCGTACTTTGCTTTGTCTTGTAAATCATTTGAAAAACGATAAGTTCAGTTGATATGTATAAATAAATGTAAGGTTAAATGAATAACCATTTAAAATGAGTTGTATAAAATAAACTGTTTTGTAAAACAATGTCTTGAGAAAAGTATGTTATTTGTATAAAATGTAATATGTCTATACTGAAATGATTTAAATAACGTTACGCTATGTAATATTATACAAACACTTATATATAGGAAGTACCAGCGGCGTATCCACCATGTTTGTATCATATTACACACGCATCGTTACTCAGATCACTTACCCAAACAACCACCAATGTAACTTGTTCATGTACAAATCAATTGTCAAGTGTTATTGTGTAAACCATATCAAAATGTCTATGTCCAATGTAAACCACCAAATGTGTATATCAATGTCAAAATGTTTATGTTTAATGTAAATCATGTGATGTGTAACCAAAATGTCATGTATGGTAAGTGAAATGTATCAACTAAACCATATGTAAAATGCACAAAAACAAGGTATTGAAGTAAAACATAGTTTAAATCAAAGTTATGTTTTGTGTAACAAATGCATGCTATACTGATACAAACATTTATGCGGTATTGTTATAATGCATACATCCAAGCCTTGAGACTGTGGCGATAAACCCTTAAACAAATTAAAGGTTTATCTAAGTTATGTATATCGAATTCGGTCATTCCTTCCAATCCAAACAAACCCGGGATTTCAGGAACGGGAGTTGTCAATTCCTATGGTACCACTACCTACTAACGAATGGCGTGATCAATGTTAATGAATGTATTGTTCCATGTTAAACAAACCAAATGTCATACCAAAATGTAAGCATGTGAAAACGATGCACTAAGTATGTAATCAAATGAACATACATAGCGTGAAATGTCATGTAAAACGATGTACTAAGTAATGCACACAATGGGCACACCTAGCATGAAATGTAATGTAAAACAATGTACTAAGTAATGCACACAATGGGCACACCTAGCATGAAATGTAATGTAAAACAATGTACTAAGTAATGCACACAATGGGCACACCTAGCATGAAATGTAATGAAATCATGTACTATAATGTACTAACGAACATAGCATGTATATGACGTGAAAACAGGAAAGCATGAAAGTAACAAGTAGGCACATGTGTTTCACCCCAAAACAGTTTGGAAAACAGTAAAAGAGGGGTCTATGTACTCACTTGAGATTGTTCAGTAGTCCTAAGATAACCACCAAGCAATGCTAGAGATCACGGAATCAAACGGCACCTAATATAGGTAACTATGTTAATAAATCGGACCTAAATCGGAAGATCGGGTAGCATGAGGGTTCGTAAACCAAACGAGTATTGAGACTCGTGTCGTATGGTTCAACAAAGCCTACATACTATATGAAACTTAACATAATTGTTTACGACCCATTACGACCCGTTTAGGTAGCTTATGCCACTTTAACGCGTCGTTTGCGTGAAACGCGTTCGGACCGCCTAACTAGCCCTATGACAAGTGTTATATGCCTAAACATGTTACATAATCAGTTATGTGACAAAGGTTTAGGTTACATATGCTTAATTACCAATTATACATGAAAAGGGTATTCTGGTAATTTACCTAAGGCATATAAACTACCTATCATACAACTACTCAAACGATGTGACCATAGGGTATAACCTCGGAAGGTTATTCCCTACCTACTATGGTCACCTAATGTGTTTGGTCGGATCCTAATGATCGACCAAATGGGTTGGGTTCGAGGTATAAGCGATTTATTAGATCGCTTACCCTACGACCCTAGACAACGTGGTAATCAGTAGGCATAGTCCCAAGGGACTATAACCATCGTGATTACAATCACGTTGCGAAGTTCGAACGAACTTCGCATTGACCATAAGCTGGTCAACGCTG
Organism: Helianthus tuberosus; assembly: GCA_030545235.1. NCBI lineage: Eukaryota > Viridiplantae > Streptophyta > Magnoliopsida > Asterales > Asteraceae > Helianthus > Helianthus tuberosus. Next base: position 38,566 of record JARYGA010049897.1, read on the forward strand.
AAAGTCAAACTAAGTTTGACTTTCTGACTCGAAAAGCAATAAAATAAAGAAAAGAACGAAAGAATACTTACGAAGGGTCCCCGAATGCTAATTTCGATCCGAGAATCTCAGGTATGAAACAATGGTTTCAACTTAGAGTTTCTAAGATCAAAATTCTAGTGGTTTAAGCAATGGGGTGATGGGGTATTTATAGTTTTCGGTCCACCGTTGAGATCGTTTCATGGAATCCGTGCTTTAATCCCATGCGTACAAGTGTTGGAACCCTATGGTGACTAAAAGATGATCCTTATCAGCTGACTAGACAATTTAGAATGTGTGGGTGTGGTTAAAACAGCTGCAATCTGCTGTTAAATGCAGTTAACCTGGTCAGAAGGACTGACGCGGGCCGCGTGAGGATGTTAAGATCTTGAGGCGGGCCGCCTAGCAGTCACAGATCAGAACAAAGTTTCAGAAATGACAGTTTCAGTCCCTGCACGTGTTTAAGCCCATTTCCAGCACTTCTAAGGCCCGTAAAGCCAACTTTAAGGCCCTAAAATGATGCCTAAACATCGTGGACATGAAACATGCTCAAAAATATGCCGGGTGTTGGTTCGTTTGGTCGTACGAACGGGATGTTCGCTTATTTACGACGGAATGCGCATAAGCGCGAAAAACGATCCAAATGACACAACGAATGGATTTTTGGCAAGCCAAACACTAAAGCATAATATAGTCATGCTTACATAAATTTTTGAATGTCCGGATGTATTCAGAACGTAAGTTATGCGCAAAAGTGCAAACTTGTGCACTTTTTGACACTTTTAGTCCCTGAATGACCCAAAAGTTTATTTTAGCATACCGAACCCCTCAAAGCCTATTTCTAAACTATGTAAAGGATATTTATGGTATGTTTAACTTATGGTCATGTTCCGAAATGTCTGTTACAGTTCAAATTGGCATACTTTCGCAGTTTGTCAAGTTTAGTCCCTGTAAGCGAATTAACTTGTTTTTGCCATACCAAAGCCTTTAAAACTTATTTCTAAGTTATGTAAAGGTTATTTAAGGTATGTTGAGTATATGTTGATGTTCCGAAGTATTTGTCGCATTAAACTGAGTACGTTTACGCATCAGTTTGCGTATAATTCTCCAGAAAGCGATGTAGAGTTTGAAATTACATAAAAATCAAAACATGAAAAATGTAAAACACAACCAAACAAACATTGGGATCAAATAACATTGTTTTATTGATAATAGAACTGTTCCTAATGATTACAAGCACGAATGTTACACATGGTTTGTCTTTCGTTGGCTTATTTGCCGTGGGGGTTACCCCATAGTTAAAAGCATGTTTAACCAGTTCCTTTTATTACCCAAACCAATATCCATAATCAGTGGGGGCTTCCCCATGTGAACCACTAGACCGTATGATATCGACTACTAACAAATTTTGTTGTGCCCTACGTCAATGTTCTATCATCATTGACAGTTTGCCATAGTCCATTAGTACACGCCCGTCCGAACGGCACGGTGTGAGGTTTGTTAAACCTAATAGCGCTATTAACTAATGACCCGCTCGCCATCGGCCTCGGCGATTAAGTCGATATAAAATGAGGGACTTAATGATAGAGTTTTGTCTAGTAAGTTTTAAGGGTGTTGTCCTACCCAAGGAGGACGAACGTACGTATTCTACTCAAGGAGAATACGCAGGATTAATATTGGCATCCTTCCTATGGAGGATGGCCGTACATATCCTACTCAAGGAGGATATGTAGGTTCCGTTTTAATTCATTAACCCATTCCCAAACCACCGGGAATCCCATGCCTTAGAAAGTGTGTGAACTCACCTTGGTTTGCTCGGTTAGATTAATTACTCAAATAATCAGGAAATCAAGCACGTCCTAATAAGGTACGGATAACAATCAGTTTCTCATGCATAACACGTATCCTACATACGGTTTATCTACTCGTTACTTCTATCACATACCACACAATTCATATGTCAAGTTATATCGTTAAGTTACATTATTTTACCCTAAAGTAATATAACTATCACACAAAGTAAACAAGTATCCACACAAGTGTTCTAATATAAAATATATATTCTAAATTTATATTTATCCATTTTACTTGTAAAAGCCAACCTCCGATACTTTGTATTTTGTAACAAAACTTTTGGCGAAGTTTATTTTGAAAACAAAGTTTAAAAATTTATTCGTAAACACTTGTTAGAAGAATATTTTCTAAGTGTCGGATTTTTAGAAAATTTTGCCAGAGTTTCCTTTGTAAATGGAGGTGTCCATGCTTATAAGCATATCATTTTCTTTTGTAAAAATCATTCAACAATCACCAATCAACAATATACAATCTTTACTTAACAGTTTTGTTAGAAACAAGCATTAATTTCTACATCATGAACTTTGAACGTTTATAAAAAAAATGTGTAGTAACTTACTAGTGTATTTAGTAAGTCTTGTACCCCTTTAAAGTGTGATTGCTTCTTTAAAAACTCCATTTTTAAAGAATATGATTCTTTACAACTTATGTTCATATTTTCTAAAAAATATTTCTTCATGTATTTTTCTTGTTATACATGTGCTTCTTTACTTTGTTAACCACCAAAATGATGTTTATTTATGTAAGAACCAAGATTTAGTAAACTTGTATTTTTAACTTGGTTTCTTGGTAAATCATACTTGAAATACTTAGATTAATCAAGACTTTCACTTACTTGTTCATGATTTTACAAGAAAACATCATATTTCTTTAAGTTCATGACTTTTTGTGAGGATGATCCATAACCTCTAACATGTTCATCCTCTCATCTTGCTAGATTATGTTTTTAATCATAGTCTAGCAAGATTACATGATGGTCAACATTATTTCTACATACAAACAATAATCAACAAGTATATCAACACTACAACAACATGATTTCTTTATATTTAAAGCTCATGTTCAAGTTTCATCTTTATGTTCTTTAGTCTTCTTGATGTTCTACACATTTATCATTATGATTCATACTTTAACCACCTTCATAGGATGTAAAATGAGTAGATCTAAGAGACTTACCACTAGCTCAAAGCTAGGAGAGTTCAAGTGAAGAAAAGTGGTGGATAAAAGAAGATAAGAGAGGTCCTTCAACTTTCGAATACACCGAGCTTCGTTGTATGATCTCTAACACCTATGTATGCTCTTAGAATGCTTGAAGATGATCAAGTGATGGTGGTGGTGTGGTGGTCGGCCGAGACCAAAGAGGGAGAGGGAGGAGAGTTTGTTGTTGGGTTGTGAATGATGAAAGTGATGGTGGACTTGTGGTTTAAGTAGAGATCTCCCAACAACCCATGGTCCATTAGTTAAAGTGTTCCCTTAGTACATTACATACATAATAAACTAATCCAAATAATCAAGGGTGGGTCTCCACCTTTGTAACCGGTTTTGAGGGGGGGTGCCAGGTTGGGTTGTAAAGGTTAGTTACTAATCTAGTTAGGAATAAATGAAATAATTAGTGGTTTATGGTGTGTTATGAAATATATAGTGTATTAGGGTGTTCGGGGACCCTAACTAGCTTAGAAAAATAAAAACAATGCTTCTAGCATTATTTTGGTGTTCCGGGTAATGTCCGGTTATTCGGTTGGGTGTTGTTCCGTTAAAGTGCTAAGTTATGTCATATAGTATCTTTTATATAACTTTTTGTGACACAATTAATTCCCCACACTTGGGAAAGCATACAGGACTATTTAGTAACTTTTCTGTACAAGACTAGTATGTTAACAAGCACATGTAAGTATAACACAGTAATCATAAAGCAGTTAAGTGATTTAGCACAGTTGTCAAGCACTTTAATTATCATTAATGAATCGTACGGATACATGGAACTATGAGGGTTGTCACAGACCTCTCATTGCGCATTCGTGCCGCGCAGAGAGAAGCACTCAATGAAAGGAATGTTGAGAATGAGTATCTCCGTGGGATGGAGAAGCAATTGGTACCAAACGGGGAAGGAACGTTGTGTTTCATGAAACGAATTTGGGTTCCTTTGTTTGGTGGTTTGAGAAATGTTATTTTTAATGAAGCTCACAAGTCACGGTACTCGATTCATCCAGGAGCGGATAAGATGTACCAAGATCTTAAGGATTTCTATTGGTGGCCAAGGATGAAAGGAGATGTTGCAATATATGTTGGCAAATGTTCAACTTGCGCCAAAGTGAAAGCCGAGTACCAGAAGCCTTCAGGTCTCTTGCAGCAACCTGAAATACCCCAGTGGAAATGGGAACAAATTTCTATGGACTTCATAACGAAGTTGCCAAGGACGCCCAAGGGCCACGATACAATTTGGGTAATAGTAGACCGTCTAACGAAGTCTGGGCACTTTTTGCCAATCAAGGAAAAGGACAACACGAGTAAACTTGCGGAAATATACATGAGGGAGATTGTTGCACGTCATGGAGTGCCTCTCTCAATTATCTCTGATAGAGATGGACGCTTCGTGTCAAGGATTTGGCAATCCTTCCAAGAAGCGTTTGGTTCTCAGTTAAATCTGAGTACTGCGTTTCATCCGCAGACAGACGGACAGAGCGAACGAACTATTCAGACCTTAGAAGACATGCTGCGAGCTTGCGTAATGGATTTAGGTGGAAGTTGGGACACTCACCTACCATTGGTTGAATTTTCATACAATAACAGTTACCATGCAAGTATCCAAGCCGCACCGTTTGAAGCTCTCTATGGACGCAAGTGTCGATCACCCTTATGCTGGGCTGATGCGGGTGATAGACAGTTAGTTGGTCCGGAATTGGTCCAGGAAACGACAGACAAGATTGCACAGATCCGAGAGCGCATCAATGCGGCTCGTGATCGACAAAAGAGTTATGCGGACCTAAGGAGGAAACCTTTGGAATTTGAGGTTGGTGATATGGTTTTGTTGAAGGTTTCACCCTGGAAGGGTGTGGCACGCTTTGGGAAGCGTGGAAAGTTGAATCCGCGATACATTGGTCCATTCAGAATCCTGCAAAGGATTGGGCTTGTAGCATACAAATTGGACTTACCTGCTGAACTTAATGGCGTTCATGATCCATTTCATGTATCTAATTTGAAAAAGAGTCCAACTCAAGAAACAGTTGGCATTCCTGCCGACGAAGTTCATATTGACGACACACTCCACTTTACTGAAAAACCCGTTGAGGTTACGGATTGGAAGGTTAACAAGACAGGCAGGAGTAGTGTCAAACTCGTCAAGGTTCGATGGAATGCACGACATGGGCCAGAATTCACGTGGGAACGTGAGGATCGTATGAAAGAAAAGTACCCACATTTATTCCCCAAGACCCCTGCATCTAGTAGCAAAACTAAAATTTCGGGACGAAATTTCTCTAACAGGGGGAGAATGTGACAACCCTCACAATTACAGGTATCCGTACAATTAATTAATATTAAATTGGTGCTTAATGACTGTGCTTGATTACAACTGCTGATTTAACTGCTCTATGATTTTTGCATCATACATACAAATGCATCACATTCATACTGTCACTCCATTTATTACACACATACTTTAGTGACAAACTTGATGCACAAAGCATAATTAGCACAGTGAGCGGATAACTCAGACACATGCTGACAATGCCAACACATAGACAGACACTATATTGAGGCCCAGTATGAGCCAGGGACAAGGTACTACACTTGTATGAAGTGTAGGGAAGTAAGGACTATGAGACTGCGTCATTAGGTGATAGTTTAGGCGCCGGAATCTGCCTAAAACCCACTTAAACTGCAAAATTCTGCATTTATTAATAAAATTCAGCATTTAAACATGCTAGTCACTTGCAAAAATATGGCAGAAGGGTCTTGTATACTTTCCTAAGTGCCGGGAATTAATTGTGACACTAAAAGATACATAAAAGACACTTTACGGAATAACTAAGCACTTTAACGAAACGAT
>JARYGA010049898.1:0-27086 GCA_030545235.1 Helianthus tuberosus
AAAGTGAGTTAGGTTTGTTGTTATTGTAAATTATTTTTCCACATAAATAAAAGTGAATTTACGTATGACTTGGTAATATTTTCATAAAAGTGGTAGAACTTGGTAGCTAATAAATTTTAATGGTTGTGAGAAGCATGCTTCTACACAAGGTTAAGATTTGTAGTACATTATGTTCGTGAGACGACCGCTTTCTTGAAGAGAAGAAGAGCACACGAGGAATGAGCTAAAAAATCAGGTGCATACGTTTCTTTTAATTTTTGATTTTTAATTAGCAAATAAGTGGATTGTAAATTGTATTTTATTTTCCGGGGTGAAATTTTGGGGAGGTAGCCGTGTCACATCCCTTGTGCGTTTTAAAACTCTAGTTCTTACACATTGAGGACAATGTGTACCTCAAGTGTGGGGATGGGGGAGTAGTAAAAGTTTTCGATTTTGACCCGTTCATTTAAACACTACACATTGAGGACAATGTTTACCTCAAGTGTTGGGATGGGGGGAAATTTCAAAAAAATTTCAAAAATGTCTTGTTTCGAAAGCGATCTTAAAGCACAAGTAACTAAGTCAACGAGGGATGACACAACCCATTTGGTCTATTGTCATGGTCAAGTTCAAACAATTAACATGAAGGGAATTTAGCGGGTGGTTATTTGGGAATAATCCGCCTAAGAAACTAACATATCATGCATGTCACATACCATACCCTTTACACGTGAGGTTTTGATGCATTTTCAAATAATAGATTTACATATACATGTTTCTTTGTTTGAGTGGACCATTAGTCATGTATTGTAGAACTTGCAACTTTTGATTCGTTTGAGACCATAGACCGAATACAAGCACGAGAATGATTAAGCCATTAGGTGAACCTTTTCCTTTAAAACCAATTATTTATCCTTACCCAAACAAATCCCCTAGTCGCCCACTTTGAGCCTAAACCTTTCGTTTGACAACCCGTTTAGCCCATAACTGTTAAACCTTTTCTTTTTAAACCCGTGTGATGAAAATTCGATTATAGGAGTCTAGTTTGTATAGTTGTGAATTGTTTGTTTGCAAAAAAAAATTCAAGAGAAAAAGAGAAAAATCAGAAATTGTTGCTAAAAAGAATAGAAAAATTATTGAGAAAAGAACAAAAAATTGTGTTTCTAGTCGTTGAATAAAATGTGAAAATCATTGCCTTATAGTTGATGTTTATAGTTTACTTGAGTTTAGAATAGTTGCGTTGTAATAAAAATCGAATTTTCATCACCTTAGCCACTTTAAAATATCCCATTTCCTACCCTTAGTCTAGCCCCATTACAACCCTGACAAAGACCTTATGACTTATGCTTAGTATTCGTGATCGCTGGTGGAGAATGATTGAGTTGCAAGCCTATGCGGGTACGTGTTCTAATCGGTTTTGGGGATTACTTTTGAAAGTGCTAATACATCATGAAAATTAGCCAATTTTAAACCGAGTGGAGAGAACATTGTGAGGGATGTGCATGATTTATTAGTTTCAAGGGCGGATTAATCTTGGATAACCATTTTATATGTGATTATTCACCTTTCCGTTAAATATTTCGTAAATTGTAAAAAAAGTTTGAACCGGTTATGACATTAGACCTTAACCTTTGTCTCGGGAATGGAAAGTGTGTTTCTCGTTCGACCCACGTGAAAGTGAAAGACAGATTTGCTTAAGGCAAGCAAACGACAAGTGTGGGGATGTGATGGAGAGTGTGAAACAAGGGTGTTTAAGTGTTGATTTTACGTGGTTAAGCTTGTTTTATATGATCATATGATTGGAATTGGTTTATTGCGAGTGTTTGTATGTTTGCAGGCAAAACACATGAATTCGGTGCGGTTAAGGTGTTTAAAAAGAAAGTGGACATGTGGCTTAGGGCTGGTGGACTAGGCTTACGTTAAAAGAAAAAAAAAACATACATGATGTTGTTTGAAATTTATTAAAAGGTTGGAAAGAGACATGATTGGTCAACATTGAATATATATACACACATGCAGGACAAATAAAGGAGGCCTATTATAATTAAACTTTGGAGGAGTTTGTGGCAGCCTTCAACGTAAACAAGCAAAAGAAATAGAGGCATGCACATGGATTATTCTTTTGGGTTTCTTCACGGTGGATTTGGGCAGCCCACTATCACGGTTTGGTAGCAACTGTTATTATTTTTTTGGGCTCTGATAATTAATGGACATCATAAATATTACTTTGGCATTATCGATTGGTGGGAGCAACATCACGAAATAGTGGAGCCATATATAATAATCATTGGGCCCTTGAATCATGGAGAATGGGCTGCAACAATAGACAAATTTTGGTGGGCTTCATGTTGGATCGATGAGTGGGTGGCAGCCCATATCATCACACGCAAGTACGCAACTATTGGAGCCATCATCACTATCGAGAGGAGGCAGCCGTATAACATCTTTTGGGGGGATCGAAATTAAGATACATCATCATCGATCAAGTTTTTGAAGATTGTTCACACATCATGAGCGGCTAGTGTCTTCGGTTTCACCCCGGTGTAGGTAGTTGTATTTTCTAGGGTTTATGCAGTTGTTCTTTGATTCGACTTTGTGACAACTTGTATTGATTTTTGAAACCATTGACAATAGTTTACATTTGTTTCGTATTCGTAAATTATCGAACGATGTTAAAAGTTATGACTTTGCGAAATGGTTATTTGTAGTTATGCGTTGTCGTGTTTAGGATTTACTTATGTTGATTACAAAGTGCATTCTTGTCCGTTCTTCGGGACGTTGATAGTTATTGGCACCTAATTCACGGTACACTAAATCCGCTAATCGTATGCAATTGAGTTGAATTAAAACATGTGGGAACCCTAGGACTTACAATTACCGAAACCGGGTGTGATCCGTATTCTTAATTCCTGTTTTCAATTAAGTAGTTTAGTTTACAAGTTTAGTTAATAAATCATTGTTTTCGATAACATCAATTTGTCGGTTCATTCCGATTTATTTTAAAAACCAAACAAATAAATAAAAATAGAAATCTTCATAATCATCTTGTACATTATTTGTAAATAGTGTAACTAATCGAACGGGTCGTGCAATACTGACCACCTGCTCTTCGTGGATTCGATACCCGACTTACCCTAGCTACCTAGGTTTAATTGGGTTTTTGACTGATCGGGACGACACGGTCATGTCAAAATGGCACCGTTGCCGGGGAGCTAGTGCGCTTTGTATTTCATTACTTGTTCGATTTTAGTTTAGTTTTTCTTTCTTGTATTTTTGTGATTTTACTTCGGGTGGTCGAGCTTATTTGTGCAGGTACATGTTTTGTAGGTACCATCTGTCAATACGAATTGGGTAGATGATGATCCGTGTGAGTGTTACGGAAGCGGAGAGCATTATTTAGAAGACTACTCTGTTTTCCACGAAAAAGTTCAAGCCAACAAGGATCGGGAAGACTACCTCAGCGGATTGTATGATAACTATGGTCCATCCTCACACTATCCATACGATAGACCACCACCAGATTATCATGAATATTACTATTCGGAGATGCATTACCATTATGAGCAAGAGCAGGGTTACAACAACTATGAACCCGACTTGCCACATTTCCCGAGTTACCAGGAGGAGTATGATAACTATTATCATGACTCCCCTCAGCTGACATACGAGGAGCCTCAAGATTCGTTAAACTCTAAGCTCGATATGATTATGGACATGTTGATAGAAATGAAAAAGAAAGATGAGCTGAGAGACAAATCATTTGAGGCTTTGGTTATTCAGGTTGGTCAACTAACCGAGGAGATGGCCCAACTTAGGTGAGACCAAGAGGTTTTGGCTAATGGTACCCTGGTTGATGGTGATGTGGTGGAAGAGGTTAGAGATCTTTCAGAGAAAGAAGTTGAATGTTTGAACCGAGCGGAAGACATGACACCACAAGACGAATCAGATTCGAAAGAAGCTCACATTCATATTCATCCTTCTCCCAAACTTATCATTCCAACCAACAAAGTTGGGGATGCGGGTTCGGGCATAAGGATTCGAAAAGTGGCGTTGCAAGACATTGACCATGTTGTTAAGAGACGACCCTGAAGTTGTACATTGCGTATGCCGAGTATAATAAAAAGAGTATGGATTCGGCATGCTAATTACCGAGCGTATGTTGGAAACTCGGTAGGCAAATGTGCACTTCGACCGCCATGAGAGGTAAATCAGGTATAATTGTTGTAGAGTTTGTATTATTTTCGTTTTATTTTTATTTTCTTAGATAAATGAACGTTGTGGGTGTGTTCCCTATATAACCCTCACGAGACCTACTCATCCTCCCGAGCTATCTGGTGGTTTAAAAGGGCTTGTTGCATAAGCTAAATGCAACCGTGATTCCTACGAAAGTGAGTTAGGTTTGTTGTTATTGTAAATTATTTTTCCACATAAATCAAAGTGAATTAACGTAGGACTTGGTAATATTTTCATAAAAGTGGTAGAACTTGGTAGCTAATAAATTTTAATGGTTGTGAGAAGCATGCTTCTACACAAGGTTAAGATTTGTAGTACATTATATTCGTGGGACGACCGCTTTCTTGAAGAGAAGAAGAGCACACGAGGAATGAGCTAAAAAATCAGGTGCGTACGTTTCTTTTAATTTTTTATTTTTAATTAGCAAATAAGTGGATTGTAAATTGTATTTTATTTTCCGGGGTAAAATTTTGGGGAGGTAGCCGTTTCACATCCCTTGTGCGTTTTAAAACTCTAGTTCTTACACATTGAGGACAATGTGTACCTCAAGTGTGGGGATGGGGGAGTAGTAAAAGTTTTCGATTTTGACCCGTTTATTTAAACACTACACATTGAGGACAATGTTTACCTCAAGTGTTGGGATGGGGGAAAATTTCAAAAAAATTTCAAAAATGTCTTGTTTCGAAAGCGATCTTAAAGCACAAGTAACTAAGTCAACGAGGGATGACACAACCCATTTGGTCTATTGTCATGGTCAAGTTCAAACAATTAACATGAAGGGAATTTAGCGGGTGGTTATTTGGGAATAATCCGCCTAAGAAACTAACATATCATGCATGTCACATACCATACCCTTTACACGTGAGGTTTTGAGGCACTTTCAAATAATAGATTTACATATACATGTTTCTTTGTTTGAGTGGACCATTAGTCATGTATTGTAGAACTTGCAACTTTTGATTCGTTTGAGACCATAGACCGAATACAAGCACGAGAATGATTAAGGCATTAGGTGAACCTTTTCCTTTAAAACCAATTATTTATCCTTACCCAAACAAATCCCCTAGTCGCCCACTTTGAACCTAAACCTTTCGTTTGACAACCCGTTTAGCCCATAACCGTTAAACCTTTTCTTTTTAAACCCGTGTGATGAAAATTCGATTATAGGAGTCAAGTTTGTATAGTTGTGAATTGTTTGTTTGCAAAAAAAAAAATCAAGAGAAAAAGGGAAAAATCAGAAATTGTTGCTAAAAAGAATAGAAAAGTTATTGAGAAAAGAACAAAAAATTGTGTTTCTAGTCGTTGAATAAAATGTGAAAATCATTGCCTTATAGTTGATGTTTATAGTTTACTTGAGTTTAGAATAGTTGCGTTGTAATAAAAATCGAATTTTCATCACCTTAGCCACTTTAAAATATCCCATTTCCTACCCTTAGTCTAGCTCCATTACAACCCTGACAAAGACCTTATGACTTATGCTTAGTATTCGTGATCGCTGGTGGAGAATGATTGAGTTGCAAGCCTATGCGGGTACGTGTTCTAATCGGTTTTGGTGATTACTTTTGAAAGTGCTAATACATCATGAAAATTAGCCAATTTTAAACCGAGTGGAGAGAACATTTTGAGGGATGTGCATGATTTATTAGTTTCAAGGGCGGATTAATCTTGGATAACCATTTTATATGTGATTATTCACCTTTCCGTTAAATATTTCGTAAATTGTAAAAAAAGTTTGAACCGGTTATGACCTTAGACCTTAACCTTTGTCTCGGGAATGGAAAGTGTGTTTCTCGTTCGACCCACGTGAAAGTGAAAGACAGATTTGCTTAAGGCAAGCAAACGACAAGTGTGGGGATGTGATGGAGAGTGTGAAACAAGGGTGTTTAAGTGTTGATTTTACGTGGTTAAGCTTGTTTTATATGATCATATGATTGGAATTGGTTTATTGCTAGTGTTTGTATGTTTGCAGGCAAAACACTTGAATTCGGTGCGGTTAAGGTGTTTAAAAAGAAAGTGGACATGTGGCTTAGGGCTGGTGGACTAGGCTTACGTTAAAAGAAAAAAAAACATACATGATGTTGTTTGAAATTTATTAAAAGGTTGGAAAGAGACATGATTGGTCAACATTGAATATATACACACATGCAGGACAAATAAAGGAGGCCTATTATAATTAAACTTTGGAGGAGTTTGTGGCAGCCTTCAACGTAAACAAGCAAAAGAAATAGAGGCATGCACATGGATTATTCTTTTGGGTTTCTTCACGGTGGATTTGGGCAGCCCACTATCACGGTTTGGTAGCAACTTTTATTATTTTTTTTGGGCTCTGATAATTAATGGACATCATAAATATTACTTTGGCATTATCGATTGGTGGGAGCAACATCATGAAATAGTGGAGCCATATATAATAATCATTGGGCTCTTGAATCATGGAGAATGGGCTGCAACAATAGACAAATTTTGGTTGGCTTCATGTTGGATCGATGAGTGGGTGGCAGCCCATATCATCACACGCAAGTACGCAACTATTGGAGCCATCATCACTATCGAGAGGAGGTAGCCGTATAACATCTTTTGGGGGGATCGAAATTAAGATACATCATCATCGATCAAGTTTTTGAAGATTGGTCGCACATCATGAGCGGCTAGTCTCTTCGGTTTCACCCCGGTGTAGGTAGTTGTATTTTCTAGGGTTTATGCATTTGTTCTTTGATTCGACTTTGTGACAACTTGTATTGATTTTTGAAACCATTGACAATAGTTTACATTTGTTTCGTATTCGTAAATTGTCGAACGATGTTAAAAGTTATGACTTTGCGAAATGGTTATTTGTAGTTATGCGTTGTCGTGTTTAGGATTTACTTATGTTGATTAGAAAGTGCATTCTTGTCCGTTCTTCAGGACATTGATAGTTATTGGCACCTAAGTCACGGTACACTAAATCCGCTAATAGTTTACATTTGTTTCGTATGCAATTGAGTTGAATTAAAACATGTAGGAACCCTAGGACTTACAATTACCGAAACCGGGTGTGATCCGTATTCTTAATTCCTGTTTTCAATTAAGTAGTTTAGTTTACAAGTTTAGTTAATAAATCATTGTTTTCGATAACATCAATTTGTCGGTTCATTCCGATTTATTTTAAAAACCAAACAAATAAATAAAAATAGCAATCTTCATAATCATCTTGTACATTATTTGTAAATAGTGTAACTAATCGAACGGGTCGTGCAATACTGACCACCTGCTCTTCATGGATTCGATACCCGACTTACCCTAGCTACCTAGGTTTAATTGGGTTTTTGACTGATCGGGACGACACGGTCATGTCAAAATGGCACCGTTGCCGGGGATCTAGTGCGCTTTGTATTTCATTACTTGTTCGATTTTAGTTTAGTTTTTCTTTCTTGTATTTTTGTGATTTTACTTCGGGTGGTCGAGCTTGTTTGTGTAGGTACATGTTTTGTAGGTACCATCTATCAATATGAATTGGGTAGATGATGATCCGTGTGAGTATTGCAGAAGCGGAGAGCATTATTTAGAAGACTGCTCTGTTTTCCACGAAAAAGTTCAAGCCAACAAGGATCGGGAAGACTACCTCAGCGGATTGTATGAATATAGGAGGGCGGATTATGAAGATTTCAATGGTCCATCCTCACACTATCCATACGATAGACCACCACCAGATTATCATGAATATTACTATTCAGAGATGGATTACCATTATGAGCAAGAGCAGGGTTACAACAACTATGAACCCGACTTGCCACATTTCCCGAGTTACCAGGGGGAGTATGATGACTATTATAATGACTCCCCTCAGCTGACATACGAGGAGCCTCAAGATTCGTTAAACTCTAAGGTCGATATGATTATGGACATGATGATAGAAATGAAAAAGAAAGACGAGCTGAGAGACAAATCATTTGAGGCTTTGGTTATTCAGGTTGGTCAACTAACCGAGGAGATGGTCCAACTTAGGCGAGACCAAGAGGTTTTGGCTAATGGTACCCTGGTTGATGGTGATGTGGTGGAAGAGGTTAGAGATCTTTCAGAGAAAGAAGTTGAATGTTTGAACCGAGCGGAAGACATGACACCACAAGACGAATCAGATTCGAAAGAAGCTCACATTCATATTCATCCTTCTCCCAAACTTATCACTCCAACCAACAAAGTTGGGGATGCGGGTTTGGGCATAAGGATTCGAAAAGTGGCGTTGCAAGACATTGGCCATGTTGTTAAGAGTCGACCCCGAAGTTGTACATTGCGTATGCCGAATATAATAAAAAGAGTATCGATTTGGCATGCTAATTACCGAGCGTATGTTGGAAACTCGGTAGGAAAATGTGCACTTCGACCGCAATGAGAGGTAAATCAGGTATAATTGTTGTAGAGTTTGTATTATTTTTGTTTTATTTTTATTTTCTTAGATAAATGAACGTTGTGGGTGTGTTCCCTATATAACCCTCACGAGACCTACTCGTACTCCAAGATCGATCTTCGATCAGGTTATCACAGTTGAGAATTCAACAGGGGAGTATTCCAAAGACGGCCTTTAGGACTCCATATGGGCATTACGAGTTCCTAGTAATTCCGTTTGGTCTGATAAACGCGCCAGCAATATTCATGGATTTGATGAATAGAGTTTGTAATCCGTACCTCGATAAGTTTGTGATCGTGTTTATTGATGATATTTTAATCTACTCAAAGACGAAGGAAGAACATGAGCAACATCTAAGAGCTATTTTAGAGCTGCTTAAGAAAGAGAAGTGGTATGCTAAATTCTCAAAGTGCGAGTTCTGGTTACGTGAGGTTCAGTTCCTTGGTCACGTGGTGAATGGAAATGGAATACATGTGGATCCTACAAAGATTGAAGCGATCAAGAACTGGGAGACTCTGAAGACGCCAACCGAGATTCGATAGTTTCTAGGTTTGGCGGGATACTACCGCAGATTTATTGAGGATTTTTCAAAGATCGCACAACCATTGACCTCCCTCACTCAGAAAGACAAGAAGTATAAATGGGGAGACAAGCAAGAAGAAGCATTTCAGTTGTTGAAAAACAAGCTTTGCGATGCACCCATCTTATCCTTACCCAAAGGCACTGATGACTTCGTGGTATATTGCGACGCCTCGCGTCAAGGTTTGGGCTGCGTGCTGATGCAGCGACAGAAGGTTATAGCTTATGCTTCACGCCATTGAAGGTTCATGAGAAGAACTACACCACACATGATTTGGAATTAGGCGTTGTGGTGTTTGCTTTAAAGATCTGGCGGCATTTTTTGTATGGTACGCGATGCACAATCTTTACCGACCACAAGAACTTACAACATATATTCGATCAAAAAGAGCTAAATATGAGACATAGACGATGGGTAGAGTTGTTAAATGATTATGATTGCGAAATCAAGTTTCACCCAGGGAAGGCGAATGTAGTCGCAGATGCCTTGAGTCGGAAGGAAAGAATTAAACCCATAAGGGTTCGAGCTTTGGAAATGATTGTTCAAACGGACCTCTCATTGCACATTCGTGCCGCACAGAGAGAAGCTCTTAAATAAGGGAATCTTGAGAACGAATATCTCCGTGGGATGGAGAAGCAGTTAGTACCCAATGATGAAGGAACGTTGTGCTTCATGAAACGAATTTGGGTTCCTCTTTTAGGTGGTTTATGAAACGTTATTTTTTATGAAGCTCACAAGTCACGGTACTCGATCCATCCAGGATCAGATAAAATGTACCAAGATTTAAAGGATTTCTATTGGTGGCCGAGATTAAAAGGCGATGTTACAACGTATGTTGGCAAATGTTTGACTTGCGCCAAGGTAAAGGCCGAATATCAGAAGCCATCAGGTTTTCTGCAACAACCTGAAATACCCATGTGGAAATGGGAGCAGATTTCAATGGACTTTATAACGAAGTTACCAAGGACACCCAGAGGTCACGATATGATTTGGGTAATCGTGGACCGTCTGACCAAATCTGCACACTTTTTGCCAATCAAGGAGAAAGACAACACTAGCAAGCTTGCTGAGCTATACCTGAGAGAGATAGTTGCACGACATGGAGTGCCCCTCTTAATTATCTCTGATAGAGACGGAAGGTTCGTGTCAAGGATTTGGCAATCCTTCCAAGAAGCCTTTGGTTCTCAGTTGAATCTGAGTACTGCATTCCATCCACAGACCGATGGCCAGAGTGAACGAAGGATTCAAACGTTGGAAGATATGTTACGAGCTTGCGTGATGGATTGGGTGGTAGTTGGGACACTCACTTACCCTTGGTAGAATTCTCATACAACAACAGCTACCATGCGAGCATCCAAGCTGCACCATTTGAAGCTCTCTATGGACGCAAGTGTCGATCACCGTTATGCTGGGCAGACGCGGGTGATAGACAGCTTGTTGGTCCTGAATTGGTTCAAGAGACAACATACAAGATAATACAGATCCGAGAGCGCATCAAAGCGGCTCGTGATCGACAAAAGAGTTACGCGGACCAAAGGAGGAAACCTTTGGAGTTTCAAGTGTGAGATATGGTTTTGTTAAAGGTTTCACCCTGGAAGGGTGTAGCACGCTTTAGGAAGCGTGGGAAGTTGAACCCGCAATACATTGGACCATTCAAAATCCTGGAAAGGATTGGTCTTGTAGCTTACAAGTTGGATTTACCCGCAGAACTGAATGGCGTACTTGATACATTTCATGTATCTAATCTGAAAAAGAGTCCAACTCAAGAAATAGTTTTCGTTCCTGCCGATGAAATTCACATTGACGACACACTCCATTTACTGAAGAACCCGTTGAGGTTACTGATTGGAAGGTTAACAAGACACGCATGAGTAGTGTCAAACTCATCAAGGTTCGTTGGAACGCGCGACACGGCCCAGAATTCACTTGGGAGCGTGAGGATCGCATGAAAGCAAAATACCCACATTTGTTCCCCAAGACCCATGCAGCTAGTAGCAGAACTTAAATTTCGGGACGAAATTTTCTTAACAGGGGGAGAATGTGACAACCCTCATAAATCCAGGTATCCGTACGATTAATTAACTATGATTAAGTGCTTAATGACTGTGCTGAATTACAATTAACTGCTCTCTGATTACTGCATCGTACTTACATGTGCATCACATATTACATAATGTCATATCACTTTTACATGCAAGCCATATTGACATAAAGATGCACAAAGCACAGTTAGCACATTTAGCGGATAACTCAGAAAAATGTTGACGGGGTTCAGTACATAGACAGACAGTGTGTTGAGACCCTATAAGGGCCAGAGACAAGGTACTACACTATATGGAGTGTAGGAAAGTAAGGACCATAAAACTGCGTCACTAGGCGATAGTTTAAGTGCCGGAAAGTGCCTAAAACCCACCAAAAATGCAGAATTCTGCATATTTCAGCAAAATTCAGCTTTTTAACAAGCTAGTAATGTGCAGAAAATTGACTAAATGGTCCTGAATGCTTTCCTAAGTGTCAGGAATTAAAAGTGTCACAAAAAGATACATAAAGGACACTATACAGAATAACTTAGCACTTTAACGAACCGGTATCTAACCGAACAACCGGACATTACCCGAAATACCAAAATATTGCTAGAAGCATTGTTTTACGATCTCTTGGCCAGTTATGGTTCCCGAACACCCTAATACACTACATAATACATCCTACACTTAAAACACTAGATTTTTACACTAAACCTCCAACTAATTACTTACATTATCATTCAAACTTACACTTACCCCCCCCCCCTCATGATTTAGGGCCACAAGGTTGCCCACCCTTGATCACACAAGAACTCATGTGATCTTGCTAATCTCCCTTGGATTTGATTAGGATTGTGCTTTTACTATAAGAAACATAAAACACATTGGATAATACCTTTAGATGGTTTATAAATTACATGACCCTTCATCTTCATCACAACACCATCTCACTCCCTCTCTTGCCTCCGTTCTCGGCTGAGAGCTCCCCCACACACACTCACCTTCATTTTTCAAGTTCCATACAATCCATACATACTCAAAGGTGCTAGGAGCCATACAAGGAAGCTTGGAGCTTTCGGAAGTTGAAGGACCACTCACACAAGCTTTTATCCACTCCATTTTCATCTTGAGTTCATCCCTAGCCTTTGTGCTAGTTGTAAGACTCTCTTAACCCTTTGATACTTCTATATTAGTTGGTTAAAAGATATAGTATGTTGTAAATCACAAGAACACTAAAAGACATGAACATGAAGTATAAACATAAAGCTTATGTAGGATGAAATCTTGATGAAATAGTGTTGTTTAGTATATATATGATACTTGTTGTTGTTTACTTGAGATTATGATGTTGATCATCATAAGGCGCTTGCTAGATTGTGATTAAACACATGATCTAGCAAGTTAGAGGATGATTATGTGTTAACACAAGAAGATCATCCTCATATATAAGCATGAACTTGAATAAAAAGATGATTTCTTGAAGAAATAATAAACAAAGTAAGCTAGTAATCTTATGAATCTAAGATTTATAAGTGGTTTTCCAAAAGAACCAAGTTCAAAATATGATTTTTAGAAGATCATCGTTCTTACTTAAACTTATACTATTTTTGGTAATGAAACAAGTGTAGAAACACTAGAGAAACAATAAGATTTCATAAAGAAACATTTTTGTAAAATATGTTTACAAGTTGTAAACACCTAAATTCTTTAAGAATGAGATTTTTAAAGAAATAAACACACTTTAGAGGGTAACTAATCCTACTAAAAAACTACTAAGTTACTACAAGTTTTTAATAAAAGTTCAAGTTCATGTTGTTATGTAAATTGTATAGTTTTTGCACTTGAGAAGTGTAAGTTGTTTAAGGATTGATTATTGATTGTTGTGATGATTTTTGAAAAGAAAATGATATGCTTAAATAGCATGGACACCTCCATTTTTAGGGGAAACTATGGGAAAATTTTCTAAAAATATAAACACTTAAAGAAATATTTTCTAACAAATATTTACTAGTGCATTTTAACTTTGGTTTTCAATATAAACTTTGCCATAATTTTTGTTACAAAAATACCAATATAGGAGGTTGGTTTTATAAATAAAAATGAATAAATATGTATTTAGAATATATATTTACATTAAAGACACTTGTGTGAATATTTGTATACTTAGTGAAATAGTTATATTATTTTAGGGTAAAATAATATAACTTAACAAAGTACCATGAAATTTACAATCCAAAATAATACCAAGAATATCAAGGAATAAATATATAAGTTACACACATAATATTATGGAACCGAACGATAGAACGTAACTTACAAAATATTCCAAAAAATACAGTTACAAATATATTTTTGGTAAATATTATTTTGGATACAAGAAATGAAAATATGATTTTTTGTAAATATTACAAAGTTGTATCGTATTTTTGACAAGGAGAAAATATATTATTTTTGGAAGTAAAAATATATTTTCTTAGTATATTTAGAAGATATATGATTTTTGGGAAAAATATATATTTTCTGGACAATACAGTATTTTTGGAATAAAATGCGTTATTATATATTTTCTAAAGTGAGACTTGAAAATATATTAATTTGGAACTTCAAATACAAGAATATGAAAATACATGTATAAAATACCCCCATCATTGGGAAGGAAATACGAAAATAAATACTTGAGAAGTATTGTACAGAATAATATTAGAGACATAATAGAAACGTAACTCAAAAACGTTAAACTCTAAGCCAAGGCACGACCCGTTCGTCTAATAGACATAGTACATTGTAGGGAGTCGTGTTTGATGAGGGGATTTGGGTTACACATTCTGAAGACGCATTACTGTGAGTTCATGTCCCCCTTTTATTTTACTGTTTTCAGTTTTATACTTCGGGGGTGAAATACATGTTACAATTATTACAAACGTTTTATACATGGTATGGTTACCTAAGGAGGGTTACTGCTAGATCATGTGAAAGGTGGGTATAACACTTAAGGCCATTAATCCTCGTCGTAGGACCGAGGGACATGAGTGATAGATCTATTTGGGTGTAGCGAGCCCACACCCATGGGGACCAGGGTGGCCCATAGTGGTGACTATGTCTTCCAGCCGGAGGCCCGATACAAATTTGCTAGGTTTGAGTTTTCCTGCACCATTTCACACATATCAATGGCCTTGCAAACCATTGGTGATCTCTTTTTCCTTATTGCTACATACAAGGGACATACATACATACAGACATACTTTAAAGGTTTATTCATACACATACAAATGAACTCGCTCAACTTTTGTTGATATTTTTAAACTACATGTATTTCAGGGAACTAGTGGATATGGCAAGTGTTGCATGTTTTTCAAGCTGCGTATAAATAAAAGATGTCATCTGTGGTCATAGAGTTTAGGGGATGTATCCTACTCCTGGATAGGATACTTGTTTCTAAGCTCGGGTTGGTTTAACTTATGTTGTCGAGTCTTCGTGAACTCATTAAAACATGTTATGGTGTGTAACCTAAATTTGGTGTCGATGTTTCAGACAAGTAAATTGTGGTATTTTCTAAACTTAATATATGGATGAATATCTTTTGGTTTTTATCATATAGTATTGTTATGATTGATTGCTATGGTATTAAGAAGTCACACCAATAACCAAGCTTCCGCAAAAGTCAGGGTGTGACACGTCGGGTGTGAGTCGAACTATAGTACCATACTAGCTAAGGTGGAACATCAACGAGTAAATGTCCTAGCACATATGTATCAAGAATCACGTGTAAATATGTATACTGGTCATTCGCGTGTCATAATCAGTTTAAGCATGTAGTGTGTTTTGATAAGTGTGTTTATGTATGAACGTATGTTACACCCCAAAAGGTGCGTTTTAAAGCGAAAAGGGGTCAAGTATACTCACAATGAGTGTTTAACAGTAAACATGGTCTGGAATGGGGTGGAGGGAGCACCGGATCAGCCTACGTACGGGAACAGAAGTGCATCAATCTTCCTAGTGCTGAAACGGTCATAGTGGGAGTGTCGAGTGGGAAACAGGCTCCTTGTACGAAGCTGCTAGCTTCGTACGAAGCTGGCTTCGTAAGAAGCTGCTGTTCAGCGTTTTTTGAGCATTCGGACTTGCGTTTTCGCCTGAATCAGATGTATTTTCGAGCTCTTTTCATGACGGTTTCGACACCACTTCGCCCCGTTATTCAGTGAACGAAATATATGTCGGTTTTGGTCCGGTTTAGTGTTAAAATCGAGTTTAAAAGAGTTTTTCTTTGGATTAAACACTGGGTGAGTGCGAGATTCTCAGATCTACATCTTGGGAAGCCAAAGCTTAGCCCAATACACTCATTTAAGTGCAAATCCATGGTAAATCAGAAGTTCTTGAAGAAAAAGATGAAGGTTTTTATGAGAAAGATGAAGTTTTAGATGAAAAGATGATGTTTAAATGAAAAAGAAGAAGTTTGGATGAAATCGGAGTGAAACTCGTGTAAATTCATAATGGAAATCGCTGTGAAACCTGTAAGAATAACGGATCTTACTTGGGAAATCGATGAACAGTAGGTTGGGAGCGTTTTGGATGAAATGGTAGCAAGTTAGAATGTGAGAAGAGGCTTGGGTATTTATAGAGGAAGTGGGAATGAGCTGGCTGGCTTCGTAAGAAGCTGGCTTCGTAAGAAGGGAGCAGTTTTGTGTGAGAAATTCCTGTTTCGCATGTCGGATGTTCGTTAGATGCGTTTTGTTGCGTTAGTTAGGTCGAGTACTTTAAGTATTTTAGCAAGGTATCGAGTATCGTGTTACGTTGCATTCAGAGGGCGATAAATCAAGTTGTGCGAGTGAGCGTTTTGAGCGAGATTTAACACATAGATAATAATCATATATATATATATATATATATAGGGTAAGGTTGCTGTAAAAAGGACCTTTTTCGTGATAAGTGTGAGAAGACATAGAAATTGACATGTTGGCATCATGTTTTGAACTTAGGCATGATGTTTTGGGTTGTTTTAGCAAGAAAAACACCAAATATAACAATTTAAAACACAAGGCAACGTATTATGGGCGTGAAATTTAAAACACACTACTTAACACTTAAAAACACCACTTAATGTTCTTGGCATGGTGTTTTAAGTTTTAAGCCTAGAATTTATTGCATTGTGTTTTAAATTGTTATGTTTGGTGTTTTTCTTGCCAAAACATTATGGCCAAGTCCAAAACAAGATGTCTACATATAAATCTTTATGCCTTCTCACACTTCTCACGAAAAGTGTCCTTTTTACATATATATATATAGGGAGGAGCTCATGCGAGAACCACCTTTATTGTGAGAACTGCGAGAACCAATGTGAACACAACCTAAAATAGCTAAAAAAAAACCTAACCCCCACCCCCCCCCCCCCCAAAAAAAAACCTAAACCCCCCCACCCCCCCCCCCCAAAAAAAAAAACCTAACCCCCCCCCCCCTCAAAAACCTAACCCCCCAAGCTAAAATGCTAAAAACTAATCCCCCAAAAAATCTAAAAAAATCTAAAAAAATTTTTTTTAATTTTTTTATATTTTTTATGTTAAAATCACTACTTTTCGAAGCCAAAAAAAATTTAAAATTTTTTTTTTTTTTGCTTCGAAAAGTAGCGATTTTTTATAAAAAATATTTAAAAATTCAAAAAAAAATTTGTGTGACTTTTAGCTATTTTTAGGCATTTTTGGTTGCGTTCACATTGGTTCTCGCGGTTCTCGCATGATCTTCTCCCTATATATATATATAAAGTGAGTTTGCCGTTCAAAAAAAATTATTTATGGGTTCACTTTATATTTTCTATATAGATTTTCAATAATTATACGAAACCGAATGGGTTTCTGGGAATCCGTACTCTTCAATGTAGGTTCGCCCCTGAATATACCGACATTTATAGCTGTGGGGTTATGTTATAATATATCTAAATATAGGCTAAAAATCAATTGATAGCACAAAGTCTACAGTAGAGCAAAACATTCTTGATCGGCTTATTTGAAGTGAAGTACTACCATTGGACTGGAGTCCACGTTTGACTTTCAAGAATCAAAAGATTACTTTCTACAACTTCAAAGCTGATAAAAAAAACATTGTGATTTAAATAAAAGGAATATTGCATAGGTCCCAAAACATGTTAACATGGATCAAAGGTTGGTTTCTGAAGAAACACGGAACTAATTATGGGAATAATCAGTTTTATTTATGTTCCTACCATAGTGGTTAATCTTCTAATGGCATTCTGAGCTTCGTAATGATCGTCTAAGTCCTGCAAAACAGAACACCGTTACTCGTTAAGAGGGGACTATGAGGGTTTCCCTCTTAACCGGGCTCCGGCGTGAGAATAAGCGATTGCTTTGGGGAGATAATTGAGTATTAAGAGTGAGAGTAGAGGGAATGGAATGTTTAACCTGTGAAGTGAGGTCTCTATTTATAGCCAGAGAGGTGTAAGAGGATATGGGCTGATGGGCCTTGGGCCTGAAGGCGACAACATAGAGGATATGCTCCTTGTCTCACTGGTGTCGACCGTTAGTGGCTTCTAGGAGCTTCTTGGAGTTGGCGCAATGTGATTGGAGCCACGTGTCACCGTTGTCGGCCTGGCCGCCCCTCTGCCATCAGCAGGTAAGTGGAGATCATGGGGCAGTTGTCTCTGCCTTGTGATTGGTGCCATGTAGGCGTCCTTAAGTACTTTTTGTCTCCTGCATGTCAGACGATCGTGGAGCACGATTGAGCAGGGCCAGAAGGACGCTGATTGGCTCTTTACTTGTACCTTGTGTACTATCTGAAACAGCCTTGCGCTGCTGCCCTGCACGATTCTTGTTGGGCACGTAACTATCTCGCGCAGGGTTTGGATGACTGAGTGCTCTTTCAGAATGCTAAGTGTTGTAATTGGAGCTTCCTATTATTCGGCCTCGCGCATGTTAAAATAGAATGTGATGTTGCCCGCGCGAGGTTACCAATAAGAAATTTGTTGAACTAAGGAGTATGGTCCCGCGCGCGACCCTGCCGAAGGTTTGTGCGACTTTTTTGGGACCATACCCCTTCAAGTCCCCCCAGTCCAGTGCTGCACCATGCGCGTGGCAAGTGGTTGGAGCTCTGGACTTAGAAAAATAAAGTTGTAGAAAATGCTTCCTTGTATTGGGTTTACTGCGAGGTTGCCAGGCTTGGCTCCAGGTGATTAGTTTGGGTGTAAGTGCGCAGGGTTATTGAGGCATTGTTAATACTGCGCGACCCTAGTAGCTTCTACATGAAGTTTGTAGTAATTTTGGGCGGGAAAACCCTCGAAATTTGAACTCTGACAAGTTGGTGTGAAATGTCATTGATGGTGACGTTTGAGTTGACCATTTACACGGCTGTCATCAAGTTGTCTCTGACGGTTGGTCATTCCGTCAGGAGAGTGAGCTCCACGCGCGCGTGGTAACCGTCACTCCGGGATTCTCGCCTTACGTGTCGTCTTCTGGTTGGTCACGTGCGCGGTGATCCCGGCACGTTTACCCATCGCATTAAATGCGATGGGTATATATATCCGATGAAATGGAGAGAAACCTCACGTCTTCTACTCTTCTTATCTTTTTCTCTCTACTCACCTTCTTCGAATCTTCAAGTCCTCGAGTTGCCTGTAGCAGATCTTCAAGAATTTTCTTCATATCTTCAAGTACCTGAATATTCAAGGTTTGAATCATTAATGGCTAAAGAACATCCTGAAGGAAATCCCGGAGAAGAAGGCCCTATTCCCGTTCTCCGGTGGGACTTAGGCCTCTTTGAGCAGATAGTACGTGGTTTCCGGTTTCCACCGGAATGGGATGCCAAGTACCCTGGTCAGAACCAGACAGCCGCCGACGCACCACCAGGGTATATCACGTTGTATGAAGATTTCTTCCATCAGGGCAACTTCCGTGTCGCAACCCCCGATCCCTGATCCCCGGGAACGGGCGGACGCAATCTCAGAGTTTCGGTGGTATCAGGTTATTTAAATCTCGCAGCGGAATTTACATCAGGACCGTAGTTAGGAAATATTTATCAGAGTAAAACAACCTCATTTAATATAAATAATTACATGGGTAAAACCCAAGTTTCTTATTACAATACATTTATAGGGACAAACCCTATTTCATTGAATTTTAAAACATCGTTTATTTGGTAACTTTTATAGCCACATTTTCCCAAGCCTTCAGTGCTCTCCAGCTGGCTTTTTATTTATTAGCTTTCACATTGGGTTACCTGAAACGCGTTTTAAAAACATTTGTCAGTCGGAAATACTGGTGAGTGAATCCCAGTAAGTTTAAATAAAAGTCACAGTGAACAGTATTGAGAGCGATCACATTGTTTATGTCTACACAATTACTCCATTTGGTACTATCAGACCTGACTTGTGGGTCATATTACCCATTGGCTAACTCATTGTCCAATGGTAACGTATTGTCATCCCGACTTACTACTCGCAAGTAGTACAAATTTTGTATACAAAACCCCAACATACCGGCAGTAATTGAATAACTACAAAGACTCAATCACTGCTAATTTTCATGGTAAAACATTTAAGGTTTGGTAATACATTAACAAAAAGAGGATAAACTCACATTGCTGTCTTAGGCTTTTCGTAAGGGTTTCCTGGATATAATCTATAATTTATACAAATGTACATTGGTTAGTACCATAACCCTTTGAAAATTTTAATGATACCCTCCCCGAGACGGCATTCCAACAACTACGTGGAGCAGAACCACGACAGTTGTTACGGAACCCTAAATCAATCGGGCAGCGTAACTGTTATGAAACTGGGGTTATAATACTTACAACGGAGCAGAACCTCGCTAATTAGGGGTATAATACCTGAATATTATGTCTAATACTTTCAGAATTCGAGATTCAGAATGAATTGTGAGCGACGGAAAACGAAAACTGATGCCAGCTATTTATAGTTCTGATTCTAGTCCTGTCGCGGCCCGCGTAAAACATAGACAAGGTTTACGCGGCCCGCGTCAAACCTGGTCAACAGAATAGCTTAGTCCAGTCACCAAGTAGACTTGACACGATGTCGACACGTGTCAGCTCAGGATGTATCCGCGTTTGATGAGCTCTCGCGGCCCGCGTCAACTAAACATGACTCTTACGCGGCCCGCTTGAACTAAAGGTTTCAACGATATCAGGTTTAGACCCTGATACCACCCGCGTGAACTATTGGGGTGGGTCTACGCGGCCCGCCTCATCTCTATATTTCATGTTTTTAATTTATTTTATATGTTAAAACATAATTCGGGTTTGGTTTTCACATACGGGGTATAATATAAAACATATTGGGACATTTAAGATATAATAGGGTGTTAGACATATTATGAGAGTGTCGGTTTTACCGAGGGTTGTTACATTCTCCCCACCTTGTTTAGAGCTCGTCCTCGAGATCTACTGGAATAATTGCGGATATTTCCTTTGCATTTCTGACTCGAGTTCCCATGTATACTCAGGTCCTCTTTTGGAGTCCCACTTCACTTTGACTAGAACTAGTCTCTTATGCTTGAGATTCTTGACTTTCCTGTCTTCAATTTGTAGAGGTCTTTCTAGAAACTTAAGTTGTTCATTTACCTCTATATCCTTAAGAGGTACTATCAGTGATTCATCAGCTAAACACTTTTTGAGATTTGATACATGAAACACGTCATGTATTCCTGCCATTTCTTCTGGCAGTTGTAGCTGATAGGCTACAGGTCCTATTCTTCTAATAATCTTAAAAGGTCCAACATACCTGGGACTTAGCTTTCCCCGTTTGATGAATCTTACCACTCCTTTCCAAGGAGAGACTTTTAACAATACTTTATCTCCTACTTGAAATTCCAACGGCTTGCGTCGGTTATTGGCATAACTTTTCTGTCGATCACGTGCTGCTTTCAGTCGTTCCTTGACTTGCATAATTTTGTCAGTTGTTTTTTGTACTATCTCAGGTCCAGATAGTTGCTTTTCCCCAATTTCTGCCCAACAGACTGGGGTTCGGCACTTTCGTCCATAAAGTGCTTCGAATGGTGCAGCATTGATACTTGTGTGATAACTATTATTATAAGAAAATTCTATTAAAGGTAAGTGATCGTCCCAATTACCTCCAAAATCAATTACACAAGCTCTAAGCATATCCTCCATTGTCTGAATTGTTCTTTCGCTTTGTCCGTCCGTTTGAGGATGATAAGCTGTGCTTAGCTTTAACTTAGTTCCCATTGCCTTTTGGAAACTTGACCAAAAATGAGATGTAAATCGACTATCCCTATTAGAAACAATGGATAAAGGAATGCCATGTAAAGAAACAATTTCATTTACATACAACTTAGATAATTGTTCCATACTAATTGTTTCCTTCATTGGTAGGAAATGAGCTGACTTGGTTAGCCTATCTGCAATCACCCAGATTGTATCATTTCCTTTCTTTGTTTTGGGTAATTTAGTAACAAAATCCATTGTTATTAATTCCCATTTCGAAACTTTCATTTCTAATTGCTGTAATAAACCTGAGGGTTTCTGGTGTTCAGCTTTGACTTGTAAACAAGTTAAACATTTAGAAACATAGGCTGCTATGTCCTTTTTCATTCCTATCCACCAGAAATTTTTCCTTAAATCCTGGTACATTTTATCACTTCCTGGATGCATCGTATATTTAGACTTATGGGCCTCTTCTAGTATACGATGACGTAGATTTCCTAATTTAGGTATCCACAATCTCTTTTTATGGAATCTCCAAATTCCATCTATTCCTTGTTCCAATTCTTTTAGCATACCTTTTAGCTTCTCAGTATCTTCCTTGATTACTGATTCTTGTGCTTCTCTTATCTGATCATTTAAATCTACTTGCAGATTTAATTTAAGAGAACGTACCCTTCTTGGCTTTTCGTGATACTTGCGGCTTAAAGCATCTGCTACTACATTTGCTTTTCCTTCATGATACTGGATATCACAATCATAATCACTAAGAAATTCCATCCAGCGTCTTTGTCTCATATTCAACTCTTTCTGCCCGAAAACATACCTTAAACTTTTGTGATCGGTAAATATGGTAAACTTACTACCATAAAGGTAATGTCTCCAAATCTTAAGAGCAAAAATTATAGCTCCTAATTCTAAATCATGGGTTGAATAATTCTCTTCATGATTCTTAAGTTGTCTAGATGCGTAAGCTATAACCTTTTGTCGTTGCATCAACACACATCCATAACCTAATCTAGAAGCATCACAATAGACTACAAAGTCTTCAGTTCCTTCTGGTAATGCTAGTATGGGTTAATCTTTGTTTAAGACTTCTAAATGCTTCTTCTTGTTTTAATCCCCATTCAAACTTAACAGATTTACAGGTTAGCTTAGTTAAGGGAATGGCTATTCTAGAGAAATCTTTAATAAATCGTCTATAATAACCGGCCAATCCTAAGAAACTTCTAACCTCAGTTGGTGACTCAGGGGTTTTCCATTTCGTAACTACCTCGATCTTTGTTGGATCTACATGAATTCCTTCATGATTAACTAAATGTCCAAGGAATTGTACCTGTTCTAACCAAAACTCGCACTTTGAAAACTTAGCATAAAGTTTTTCCTTTCTTAACAAACTTAAAAGTGTGTGCAAATGCTTTGCATGATCCTCTTTACTCTTAGAGTAAATTAGAATATCATCTATAAAGACAATTATGAATTTATCTAAATATGGTTTACATATTCGGTTCATCATGTCCATAAATGCAGCTGGGGCATTGGTTAAACCAAATGGCATGACAGTAAATTCATAATGGCCATACCTTGTTCTAAATGCGGTTTTAGGAATGTCCTCTTCCTGTACCTTTAATTGATGATATCCTGACCTTAAATCGATTTTAGAAAAAAATCGAGCTCCTTGTAGCTGATCAAACAAATCATCGATTCTCGGTAATGGGTACCGATTCTTAATCGTGACCTTGTTTAATTCACGATAGTCAATGCACATGCGCATTGATCCGTCCTTCTTTTTAACAAACAGTATCGGAGCTCCCCATGGCGACGAACTCGGCTGTATAAATCCTTTCTCCAACAATTCGTCTAATTGTTTCTTTAATTCCTGCATTTCTGCAGGTGCCAAACGATAAGGTGCTTTGGCAACCGGTGCAGTTCCTGGTATCAAATGGATTCTGAATTCAACTTCTCTATCCGGAGGTTGCCCTGGAAATTCTTCTGGAAATACATCTGAAAACTGCGATACTACTGGTATATCTTTTAGTTCTTTTCCTTTAGTGTTAATGATTATAGAAATCAAATACACTATAGAACCTTTTCTCATACAACTTGCAGTTTTCATCACAGAGATAAATTTAGTGGACCTAGAAGATTTATCTCCTTTAATTGTGATCATTTTACCTTTTGGTGAATTTACTTGAATTAACTTTTGATCACATAAAATACTAGCTTTATTGGCTATTAACCAATCCATTCCTAAAACAACATCAAATCCTGTCAGACTCATAGGATAAAGATTTGCAATAAATTTCTGATTTAAAATTTTTATTCTTACTCCCTGCAAGATTTCAGAAATTCTAACAGTTTCTCCATTGGCTGTCTCTACTAAACATTCTTGTGGTAGTTTAGTTAATGACTGATTTAAAATTTTGCAAAACGATGTATTAATAAAACTTTGGTTTGCACCAGAGTATAATAATACTTTAGCAAAGACATCATTAACTAAAAACGTACCTGCTATGACATCTGGAATTATCTTGGCTTCTTCTGCAGTCAGAACAAATGCTCTAGCATTTTTAGTGTTCTTGTTATCTGGAGCTGGAGCTAATTTCGGGCAATTTGGCTTGATGTGACCTTTTTCTCCGCAATAGTAGCATATCCTGCTGTTTTTCTTCCTGCAGTCTTCTTCCTTATGTCCCGATACTTTGCAAAAGTTACAGTATATAGAGCATCTTCCTGAATTCTTTCTTTTGCAATTCCTACAGTAAGGTGTAGAGGTAGAACCTATATTTTTCCCCCGCTTAAAATTTCCAGAATGAAATTCTTATGTAAGCTTTTGGGTTAGGTTCCTTCTTTGATCCTCTTCTCGGGTACGGACTAACTCATCAGTCAAGGTATTTGCTAGTTCTACAGCTTCTTCTATGGTTTGAGGTCTAGCTGCCTTGACTACATATCTAATCTCTACAATTAATCCCCAAATATAACGGGAAATTAACACTGGTTCTGGTGAAGCAAGAGTTGGCACTATTCTAGCATATTCGAAGAATATTTTAGTATATCCCTTACTATCCACACCAGTCATCCTAAGGTTTAGGAATTTGTTTGCTATCTGTTCCTTCTCATTGGGTGGGCAGAATTTTCTTCTACCTTATCTTTAAATTCTTCCCATTCCATATTGTAGGTTTTATCACTTCCTCTTGATTGGAGGATAGTGTTCCACCATTCTAATGCTGCATTCTTAAACAAATTAGAAGCAAACAGTATTTTATCTTCTTCAGCACACTTGCTTATTCTTAAGACTGCCTCAGTCTTCTCTATCCAGCGTAGAGTTGCAATGGCCCCTTCGTTGCCCGAGAATTCCATTGGTTTACAAGACCAGAATTCCTTATAAGAACATTCGTAAGGCACGGTTCTTCTTCTTTTGGGAATAGGCATTTGAAGTATAGGTCCATTGTTCACGCTGTGTTCTGGTTCAATTGGTCGCTTACTGCTATGCTTACTTTTATTATCAGCATCTTTAACAGTTTGAAGTATAAATGGCATCGCATCTATAATTCCCTATGCTACTATGTGTTGTAGCACTATTGTCCACTTGATTGTTATTGTTATTGATGCTTGGATTCTCATTAACCACGTTAATATTACTCCGGTTATCATTATTCAGATTTCCTTGATTTCCTTCGTTGGCCATCTGAATTTTAAACATTTACCAGTTATTGATAGAATAATTAAATAATCTAAGTAACAACCACATAATACACATATTGATCAAAAACGTCGTGCATTGCGACTTTACTCTTTTTCTATATAGTATGCGTCAAATACACACTAAAACATAAATTAAAAATTACAATACTACTATGCCTCGTTAACCACGGAGTGGTCTATACTATGATAGATTTATTATTACACATATTTTATTTATTATTATTACCAACTTTATCAGTTTCTTCAGGGATATGGATTTCCCCTGAAATCCATCTGGCGCTCATCGTATTTCCATACGAGTTGCTCTCCTACATACCTCATTCTCTCGTTATTTTCTATGATTTCTTCTCCAAAATTTCGGAGTTCTTGCAAATTCTCTGCACTCATTGGGGGTGCAGGTACTGGTATTGGCTCTGGGTATTGAGGTACTGGATTCTCCTGAGGGTATGGATTCTCCAAAATTTCCCTAATGTATTCATCGTTGTCAAAATAGGGATCTAGTGGGTCCAGACCTGGATACATTGCTAAGTTTGGCAAAGTTTCTTCGTTTAAGTGATAGCGTGGCACATAATCTCTAAGATCATCAAACCATGGATCATAATTTGGATCTAGTGGATTAGGGGTTGGTATCCTAGGTATCTCCTCAGGGTTAAATTCATGCATTTCTACCTCCATCGGTTGAGTCAAAGGTAAGGGTTGTGGGGCTACTAGTTGTTCCAGACTTGGGTCAGCAGCAGTTGTAGCTAGGATATGGAAATTAGCTAGACTTCTATTAAGCATATCCTGTGTATGGGCATCTGTCTCTCGCTTAGCAGCCGCTAACACTCTTTGCTGTTGTAACTTTCGCATTCTTTTCCTACGAGCAAAAGCTTCCTTACTGAACCATCCTCGTTTCTTATTAGGGAATGGCTCTTCTGACTGAGCTCTAAAAGCAAACACTCCTTCTTCCTGATCAGCAGAATACCCAGAAAGGGCAGGCTGTGACGAGGTACCTTCACTCTTAGGTGATTCAGACAACAGACGATTCATGTCTGAGGGTCCTTGATCACTCATACTGTAAACTAACAAATAGTCAAATAACACATAACAAATAAATATAGTTATGCATGTATTTCCATAATTTATTTCCTAACACAAAATTTATAATTTAAGAGTCAGCAGAACACTACTTTGGCTCAGACCAGTGGCTAGGCTTTGATACCACCTTCTGTCGCAACCCCCGATCCCTGATCCCCGGGAACGGGCGGACGCGATCTCAGAGTTTCGGTGGTATCAGGTTATTTAAATCTCACAGCGGAATTTACATTAGGACCGTAGTTAGGAAATATTTATCAGAGTAAAACCACCTCGTTTAATATTAATAATTACATGGGTAAAACCCAAGTTTCTTATTACAATACATTTATAGGGACAAACCCTATTTCATTGAATTTTAAAACATCGTTTATTTGGTAACTTTTATAGCCACATTTTCCCAAGCCTTCAGTGCTCTCCAGCTGGCTTTTTATTTATTGGCTTTCACATTGGGTTACCTGAAACGCGTTTTAAAAACATTTGTCAGTCGGAAATACTGGTGAGTGAATCCCAGTAAGTTTAAATAAAAGTCACAGTGAACAGTATTGAGAGCGATCACATTGTTTATGTCTACACAATTACTCCATTTGGTACTATCAGACCTGACTTGTGGGTCATATTACCCATTGGCTAACTCATTGTCCAATGGTAACGTATTGTCATCCCGACTTACTACTCGCAAGTAGTACAAATTTTGTATACAAAACCCCAACATACCGGCAGTAATTGAATAACTACAAAGACTCAACCACTGCTAATTTTCATGGTAAAACATTTAAGGTTTGGTAATACATTACCAAAAAGATTAACAAAAAGAGGATAAACTCACATTGCTATCTTAGGCTTTTCGTAAGGGTTTCCTGGATATAATCTATAATTTATACAAATGTACATTGGTTAGTACCATAACCCTTTGAAAATATTAATGATA
>JARYGA010049899.1:0-38917 GCA_030545235.1 Helianthus tuberosus
TGAATTTTGGCATCAAATGGGTATTTTGGTAATTTACCTAAGGCATATAAACTACCTATCATACAACTACTTAAACGAAGCGACCATAAGGTATAACCTCGGAAGGTTATTCCCTATATACTATGGTCACCTAATGTATTTGGTCAGATCCTAAAGATCGACCAAACGGGTCGGGTTCGAAGGTATAAGCGATTTATTAGATCGCTTACCCTTACGACCCTAGACAATGTGGTAATCAGTAGGCATAGTCACAAAGGACTATAACCATCGTGATTACAATCACGTTGCGAAGTTCAAATGAACTTCGCATTGACCATAAACTGGTCAACGCAGAAAGTCAAACAAATTTTGACTTTCGGACTCGAAAAACAATAAAAGAACGAAGGAACACTTACAAAGGGTCCCCGAATGCTAATCTAGATCAAAATAGCTCAGGTATGAAACAAAGGTTTCAACTTAGAGCACATTAGATCAAATTCTTGTGAGGAAAAGTGAAGGGTGGAGGTGGGTATTTATAGTTTTCGGTTCACCGTTAGGATCGTTTATTAGAAAAGGGGGCACGATCTAAGCCGTACACTTGTCGGAATGTTGTGGTAACTCATATTGCTCCCACCACAAGAGTTTGACACTTAGCCTTGGCCTTTGGAGGGGTTAAAGGATGTTAACAGCAGATTAAATGAGTTTCTGCATATCTGACCCCTGCTTGCGCACCGCAACACTCAGAGTGTTGAGGTGCGCAAGGACCTGCAGACCAGAATTTGAAAATTGGCAGAACAGGCCCCTGTGCACGTAACGTCGTGTTTTGGCACTTCTAACACCCGTCAAACCCATTTTTAAGATTTATAAGGATGTTAAAGTATAGGGAACATGAAACATGCTCAAAAATATGCCGGATGTCAGTTCGTTTGGCCGTACGATTGCGTTGTTCGGTTAATTACGACGGAATGCGCATAAGCGCGAAAAACGATCCAAATGACGTGACGAATGGATTTTTCTTATGCCAAACACTAAAATAAAATATTTAAGTGCGTACATAAATTTTTGGATGTCCGGATGTATTCAGAACGTAAGTTATGCGCAAAAATGCAAACTTGTGCACTTTTTGACACTTTTAGTCCCTGAATGACTCAAAAGTTTATTTTAGCATACCGAACACCTCAAAGCCTATTTCTAAGCTATGTAAAGGATATTTATGGTATGTTTAACTTATGGTCATGTTCCGGAATGTCTGTTACAGTTCAAATTGGCATACTTTCGCAGTTTGTCAAGTTTAGTCCCTGTAAGCGATTTAACTTGATTTTGCCATACCAAAGCCTTCAAAACTTATTTCTTAGTTATGTAAAGGTTATTTAAGGTATGTTAAGCTTATTTCACTATTCTGGAGTGTTCGTTGCATTAAACTGGTTATATTTTCGCATCAGTGCGCGCATAACCTTCCAGAAAGCGATTTAGAGCTTGAAATCGAACAAGAATTGATATGTGCAAAAGATACACATATTTATACAGATCCCAAGTATGAAATACAATATTTCATTGGCTTGGCATTTGTTTGATGGTCGCAGTGACCCAGGTGTCACAGTTCACCAGCCACAACAGTAACCACTGCTTCAGTCACCTCCTCCACTGCTTCAGAACTTAGCTGTTCACCTTCAGTTTCAATCCCCTCTGGTATTGACTCTAATGCCATCAAACAAAATTCATCATTAGAAGGTTCATTAAAGGTATAGAGTGCAAAATTTTCATCACCAAGCTCATCAGGCATACTGCTCCAGTCAACAAAGCCTTGAGTGAAGAAGCTTTGCTGATCTGGTTGTACTGCTGCTGGAGCAGCTGTTTGAGGTGCAACAGTTTGTACTTGTGCCTGAGGGACAGGGGTTTGAACGTACTGAATTTGTGGAACAGTGGTTTGGACATAATGCACAGTCACAGGGGTAGCAGCATAGTGAACAGTGTTAACATGAGCTGCAGGGGTATATTGGGTATAGTGCACAGTGCTTTGATTTTGTGGTCTAGGGTTTGAGCTGGGATGAGTGATTATAGGACCAGTAGTTTGACTCCTGCATTCCCTAGCAAAATGACCTAGCCTATTGCACTTGTAACACTTGATTTTAGATTTATCCAACCCCACCCTTAAATTCCCATGTAATCCTGGGAATTTTCTCCCTGTTCTTTTGTAGAATTTGCTTGTTCTTACACTAAGCAAAGCCAACTGATGCAAAATGTCCATCTCTTCTAAGTCAGTGGGATCAAAATGTTGCAAATCATTGAGTTCAAAGCACAAGTTATCTGACATCTGGTTTTCACAATTTGCAGTAAAAGCATAACTTGCAGAGTGAGGATCAGGGTTGTTAAAATTTCCACCAGCAGTTATATCAATGAAGTGATCATAACCCTGATCCTTACCACTGCTACCAGATTCTTCCTAACCAAAAAGAGCTGTGTTACCGAATGAATAATCATCAGCAACCTTTCCAGACTCTTGCAACTTCTTTTTCTGGTTCAACTCCCTTTCATAGGTCAGGAGTCTACCATGAAGTTGGGTCAGGGTCAGATCTTTGAACTCAACAGAGTTTCTAGTGACAAAAGCTATGGTGTCCCATTTTTCTGGTAGTGACCTAAGGAACCTGCTATTTTGAGTTGAATTTGGAAAAGTTACTTTAACAAGCCTTAGTTCACTAATAAGACAACTGAATCGCTCAAATTGCTGAGTCAGTGATTTACCCTTGACGTGACAAAATGTTTCATACTGCTGATTCAGAATTTCCCTATTGTTCTCAATGACTTCTTCTGTCCCCCCAAACTGTTCCTTCAACGCATCCCATAACTCTTTGGCACTGTTACAGTGTAACAGTCCAGCATAGATCTCATTGGGTAATGCGGATGCTATGATGCTAAATGATTTGGCATCGAGTTCGAACTTTTGAAAATCAGTTTCAGTATAGTTTTCAGTTGGTTTAGGAATGAACATCTTTGCGTCCTCAGCACTTGGCACCATAGGAACATGGGGACCAAAAACAACAGACCTCCAACATCTAGTGTTCTGTTGAGCAAGGATGTGACCCATCCTTCTCTCCCAGATGTTGTATTCATTACGTTTAAGCATGGGTGGTTTAAAAAGTGAGCCAATGTTATTCTTATCATCTTGTGATTGTGACGTCATCCTGGTTATTTTACAGACACTGATTAATCAACTTTGATGGTGATTAAACCTTGCTCTGTTTTTCAACACAAACGAACAAACTATCAGTATCAACTTTTATGAGCTGAACTATTTACGTCAAAATGATTGTTAAATCAAATTTGACTGTCCAAGCTCTGATACCAATTGTTGGATCTGATTTTGGTTTTGATTGTATTTTCGTTTGAATTAAGATGAAGATGGATGAGTTGTGCAGCGGAATTAAGATGGAAACAAACTTTGCATACAATCAAACGAGAGTGTTGCTTTGATCAAACATTTTTCACAAAGAACCGAAAGATTGAATTTATTTCAATTACGATTACAATGCTTATGTTGAATACAAACTCCCCCTCAGCCAGAGCTCAGTGTTTGTTCGTGCATTGAAGACGATTTTGCAAAGAGCTAATAGAACAGTACAAAGCACTGCTCTATTTATAGGCACTAGCAAACCACTGAGCATCTTATGCTGACGTCACCATGAAAGTGACATCTAACCTCCTAACAAACTCTAACCTCTGATCAATACAAACACTGCTATGCTAACTACTGCTATTACATTATATTACATAAAGACATAATAAACTACTGCTGCATCCTTCCGCTGATGTGAACCCAGCAGTACTTGTCCGGACCAGCAAAGCTTGACTCAAGGCAGTAGATAGACCAGCAGAGTTTTAGTCTTTCATCAGGTCTTTACTTGAACAGCAGTTTGACGGTCAGCAGCTTGTATGATCAGTAGATAGGAGGTCAGCAGATGTTGAAACCACTTTCAAGGGGAGAGACTTGTATATAACATCTGCTTATTCTGGATCCACCGCTCTGGCCCAGTTTTGGATTTAATTATCTGTTCCTCTGGTAGGGTTCAATCCCAACACTTGTGCTAGAGTCAAGACTGAATATCAAAAGCCATCAGGCCTACTTCAAGAACCAGAGATCCCGAAATGGAAATGGGAGCAAATCTCCATGGATTTCGTTACTGGCCTGCCTAGATCTCAATGCAGAAATGATACCATTTGGGTGATCGTGGATCGACTGACAAAGTCTGCACATTTCCTGGCTATCAAGGAAACATATAAGTTTTCTACTCTAGCAGACATTTACCTAAAGGAAGTAGTATCAAGGCACGGAGTGCCAACCTCCATCATTTCTGATCGTGACGCGCGTTTTACATCTGAATTGTGGCAAGCCATGCACAAGTCTTTTGGCTCACATTTAGATATGAGCACCGCCTATCACCCACAGACGGATGGGCAATCTGAACGCACCATCTAGACCCTTGAAGACATGCTTAGGGCATGTGTAATTGATTTTGGTAATGGCTGGGAAAAGCACCTCCCGCTAGTGGAGTTTTCGTATAACAACAGCTACCACACCAGCATCCAGGCCGCTCCGTTCGAGGCATTGTACGGACGTAAATGCCGATCACCTCTTTGTTGGGCAGAAGTTGGTGACAGCCAAATCACAGGCCCAGAACTTGTAGTAGATACAACCGAAAGGATTGCTCAGATACGACAACGAATGGCGACAGCTCGTGACCGTCAGAAAAGCTATGCTGATAAGCGAAGGAAACCACTCGAGTTCCAGGTTGGGGATCGAGTGCTACTTAAAGTCTCACATTGGAAAGGTGTGGTTCGCTTTGGCAAACGAGGCAAGCTCAATCCGTGCTATGTCGGACGGTTCGAAATCATTGAGAAAATTGGCAAAGTCGCTTATAGGTTGAATCTACCTGAAGAACTCAGCAGAGTTCACAATGTTTTCCATGTGTCAAATCTGAAGAAGTGTCTGTCAGATGAGACCCTCATAGTTCCTCTCAAGGAACTCACTATCAACGACCAGCTGCGATTCGTCGAGGAACCAGTAGAGATTACTGATCGAGATGTTAAGATTCTCAAGCACACCAGAATACCTCTTGTCCGAGTTCGTTGGGATTCCCGTCGTGGCCCAGAGTATACATGGGAACGAGAAGACCAAATAAAACTCAAGTATCCCCAGCTGTTTAAGAAAAATGCAACCACTACTGAGGCTGAAGCTACTGCAGAATTTCGGGACGAAATTCCAAATCAATGGGGAGATGATGTGACACCCCAGGAAAACCAGGAAACCAACGCAACTTAACTAGCTTCCTCAGTAACCACGGGCTAAATTTTGGGATAAAATTCTCTTAACAGGGGGAGAATGTGACAACCCTCAAATTACATGTAACCGTACAATCTATTAATAATGATTAAAGTGCTTGATGACTGTGCTGAATCACTTAACTGCTTTCTGATTACTGTGATATACTTACATGTGCTTGTTAACATACTAATAGTATATAGAAAAGTTACTAAATAATCCGGTATGTTTTCCTGAGTGTTGAAAATTAAAAACGTTACAAAAATATATATGTATGACACTTTACGGATTAATTAAGCAATTTAACGGAACAACACCGAACCGAACAACCGGACATTACCCGAAACACCAAAATATTACCAGAAGCATTGTTCTTATTTTTCTGAGCTAGTTAGGGTCCCCGAACACCCTAACACACTATATAATTAATAGCATACATAAGACCTTAACTAAGACACTTGGTTTCTAACTAAACTTGTAACCATCCATTGAAACCCAACTAGACCTACCCCCCCCCCCCCAACCGGTTATGAACATGAGGGGACACCCCATGATTTTATCTAGTTGTTTAAAGGATCTAGTTATGTACTTTAGAAACACTTAGACCAAGGGTTAATCAAGAGAAGGTGTGTTATAAGTTTACCCTCAAGTTCATCATTTTCCTATTCTCTTTCACAACAACATCTCAAAATCTCTTCTCTCCTCTCTTGGCTTCGGCTGAACTCAAGTCCCACCACCATCACTATCATTCATTCACCTTCATCCATTCTACAAGCATACAAGGGTGTTATAGGTCATACAACGAAGCTTGGTGTTCTCGGAAGTGGAAGGACCTTCTCTATTCGCTATTAACCACCACATTTCTTCACTTGAACTTCCCTAGTCTTGAACTAGTGGTAAGAACTTAGATCCATTCATTTTTCATGTTATTAGAGTGGTTAATAGTTATTTGATGATGAGAATCCATGAACACTATAGAGTCATAAACAAAGTCTTGAATATAAAGGAACATGATGATGAAATAAGATGAAAACATGATATTAATATGAAGTTGTTTTGATTCTTTTTGATTATCTGATGATTTGCTTGTTAATATTGATGTTTGATGTTGTTGTGATCACTAAACATGTTAACGGAATCAATCGAACATGCATTAGAAGGTAGGGAACTAAAACAGAAAGCTGGTTGGTGTTTACAGCCAACTTCAGTTGGCTGTAACCAGACCGTAACTTAACGAAAAATGTATTTTCTGAAGTCTAGATTTATGTATTATGAAATACGGTTCTAATGGCACTGGAATCATAATTTTTGGACTTCGTTTACTATTTTTAAAGTGTCATTTTTTAACAGCAGCTAAAGCTGCATTTTTGCTGCTGAAAATATGCGTTCTGTTTTCAGTCATAACTTGAATTCTGTGTAGAGTTAGATCATGAAATTTGTACTGTAGATGACCACTGATGTATTTGTAATTCTCTCACTAGAATTTCGTAAATCGGACTCTTAAATAAATTATTCCGTGGACTGCAGTCAGAAAAAGATAAATCTGATTTCAGTCCCTAAAATGATTTTTTTATAAAATATTGGTGATGAATTGGAACCCGAGATTTTTACACAATAATATTTGGATCGTTTAAGACATTCTGTAAAAATTTGGGAATTTTTGGAATAAGTTAACTATTTTATTAAAATGTCCGAAAACAACCCGGTTTTGAATATTAAAGCTGAAATGACATAAGTTGTAAATTGTGTGTCTAAATGTCAAGTATATTAGCTGAGGATGATCTAACATGTTATATGTCAATGAAAGTATTATTGTGCAATATCGTATGCTTGTTCTTGAGTAGCTATAGGTGGAATGTTTATATGATCATGAACTATTGAAGTGAATGCATGTTATGTGATAGATACGTGTAGGAACTTTGTGCTCTATTTGAAAACCACTAAAAGACTAACTGGTAATCATATTAGGACATGATTGACCGACCTTGACTGTTAGCTATATTTGAGAATCTAACCGAGCAAACCAAGGTGAGTTCACACACTTTCTAAGGCATGGGATTCTGGGTGGTTGGGAATGGGTTAAAGAAATTAAAACGGGATCTACATATCCTCCTTGGGTAGGATATGTATGGCCATCCTCCATAGGTAGGATGCCACTAATAATTCTGCGTATTCTCCTTGGGTAGAATACGTACGTTCGTCCTCCTTGGGTAGGACAACAACCTTAAAACTTACTAGACCAAACTCTATCATTAAGTCCCTCATTATATATCGAATTAATCGCCGAGGCCGATGGCGAGCGGGTCATTAGTTAATAGCGCTATTAGGTTTAACAAACCTCACACCATGTCGTTTGAACGGGCGTGTACTAATGGACTATGGCAAACTGTCAGTGATGATAGACACTGATGTAGGGCACAACTATTGTTCGTAGTAGTCGATATCATACCGTCTAGTAGTTCACATGGGGAAGCCCCCACTGATTATGTAAATGGTTTGGGTAATGAAAGGTAACTGGTTAAACATACTTTCAACTACGGGGTAACCCCCACGGCATATAAGCCAACGAAA
Organism: Helianthus tuberosus; assembly: GCA_030545235.1. Lineage (NCBI taxonomy): Eukaryota > Viridiplantae > Streptophyta > Magnoliopsida > Asterales > Asteraceae > Helianthus > Helianthus tuberosus. The sequence continues at coordinate 7,868 of JARYGA010049899.1, forward strand.
GTCAAACCACGTTTTTCAGTAACAACTTAAAACTGAACAACTAAACGTGAACTCACTCAACTTTGTTGTTGACTTGTTGTTACATGCCTTACAGGTCGCTAGATGCTTATGGAGCTTGCACGAGGAGGAGGTTGTTGTGGGATGCGGACTGTTATGTCCCATGCTTATTAATTAAACTTTATAACCTTATGGAACTTATGTTTTGGGTTTTTAAAACTTATGAACTATGAACTTATGTTTTGAACTTACGTTTTATGCTTCCGCTGTTAACCTAAAGTCAGTTTACTTTCTTTTGGTCACCAATCATATTGTGGTTGGTTTTAATTACTTAGTTGTGTTGTTCAATATGATTGGTGGCTCGATCCTGGTCATGTCACGCCTCCAAGCGGTGATACTCCGCATGGTGGATTTTGGGGGTGTGACACATACTAGGGAGATTAGTTATGAATCTATTGAAGAGAAGAGTAGAGATTCTAGTGACCATCTGAAAAGTGTGCATCAAAGAATAAAAACAAACAAACCACCGGGGTATGAAAAGAAGTATGAGGGTTCGAGCAGGTATGTATTTGACTATCCGCCGAATGGACATTTGATGGACGCATTTCAACCAATGACAAGCTACAGTCGGGGAGGTGATAGGAACCGATTCTTTGAGCCACCATAAATGGGGGTGGCATGGTCTGGCTGAAGACTCAAAATTTAGCGCTGCTAGGGAGGCAACCCGGCGTTTTATATTGATCTTGTTGTTTTTATTCTTCTATGTTTCAGGGCCATGGCGATATTCAAGTGTGGGGAAGATGTGCGGATATTTGTGTGAAGGTGGTGATAGGAAGTCGGATTGTCTACAACATCGGTTATGTCAAACTCCACCAGGTCAATGTACTCTTTCCTTAGTCTTGTTATGTTCTTTAGGTTTGAAATTTTGGTAGTTAGTTTGTTTACTTTAGTTTAAAAAAAAATTGAATGGGTTTAAGCGATCTTCCCTTCAAAACCATACATTGGGACAGTGTATCCCAAGTGTGGGGATGAGGGGAAATTTTTGAGAAAATTAAAAAAAAATTGTGAAACCGAGCGAAAATTGTCGAAATTTGAACACTTGATGTTGTTCCACTTGACACACCGACACCCCTTTCTAGTCATTTCTTGGTGAGTGTTTGAGCCACATATTATTATTAGAGAATATTTCTTTGTTTGAGTGGCGGTGTGTGTATTGTGTTAATAGAACTTGTGTACGAATTCTTATTAAATCCTAGAGTTAGCAATGCTTTTGAAAATGATAGGGGACTTTTAGGTAGCCTCGTCTAGACGTGTGAGAGTGTGGGATTGGTGGGTAGGACCTCACACTTTACATATATGAGCTTGGTATTGTGAGGGGTGGGGGTTTGGTCTTTAGAAAGCCATGTTTGAGCCTTATACCATTCGGTTGTGACCCAAACCTACTTCCTACAAAACTTTACCTATTGATACGACCCGGTTTAGGAGATTTAGTATGTAGTGTTGATATTCTTGTATATATTGTTGAGTTTTATATCTTATATGAAAAAAAAGAAAAAAAAAAGAGAAAAATACAAAAAGAAGAATTTAGTTGTGTTAGTAGTTGAAAAGTTGATGATGTTTTGTATATAGTTAATGTTGCTTTGTTTAGTAGTAGAAATAAAAACCGGGTCAAATCAATGAACTACTTTCACATTCCCATTATTTCCTACCTTTACATATAGCCTCGTTACAACCCATAAGTCTTTTTGATTCATAAGCATGCTAAATGGTTGATAGGAGGAAACTTGATTTTTATACAAGCTTATTGTCGCACAATCACACATGCATTGAGTGTTTTAGCATTATGTGCTAATTTTTCTTGTCACCGAGAGTTTTTGTGAGTGGTGTGTCTTATGGTATGATAAACAGTTAGTAAAAGGACGATACATTTTAGTTTGGTTTGCATGATTGATCGCTTATGGTTTGGAAATAGTTTTTGAACGGGTTGCTTGGGGCAAGCAACGGTTAAGTGTGGGGATGTGACAGGTAGTCCGTAGGACAACCCTTAAGTGGTATAAATGATAATAAAATCCTACATTTAATCGGGTAGTTTTCTAGAATTAGATAACTACGGTTGTTTGTGTTTCAGGTACAAACGGGAGCTTAAAATGGAAGGAACACGGAGAATAAATGAAAAAAAAACATTTTTTGGAATTGAAGAATTAAGAGGATAGCATGATAGAGGACGAAATTACGAGAACGTAGGCGAAAACGGTGAAGAAAACGGAGTTGAAACGAAAAAGTTATGCTAAAAACAAGTTTTCATGTTGAAGCCTGCCGTAAGCTACGGCAAGGGCCGTAGCTTACGGCTCTGGCTGGCACTTTTTGTCACCGTATGACAGTTTAAAGCCACCGTAAGCCATTCCAAGCCACCGTAAGCTACGGTGGCCCCCGTAGCTTACGGCGCTGACCTGCGTAAATGTGTAACTTCCACCTTTTAATGCGGATTTATGGTGTCTTTTCACCTCTAATCATTCCCATTCGGTTACACACAGTTCTAGGGGCGATTTCTAGTATTCTTGGTGCTTGAAGACAATTTCCAATCATTCGGTTTGTGTTTTTAACTGTTATGAACATTGAAACTTGTGTGAGGATGATGATTCAAGCCATGAGTGGCTAAACACTTGATGACTATCTTTGGTTGAAGGTTTGTATTAGGCTTTATGCTTGATTTCCTTATTTCTAGAATAAAAAACTTTGTCTTTATGATTGTTTGTTATGGTGTGTGATTGATTGTTTGTAAATTGTTGATTCTTATGTTAATCTAATTTGAAACCATACGTTCTTGGTATCGTTGGCAATCGAGATATCATGGGTAGAATTAGGATTGGGTAAGGGTTAATTGGTCATCGGGTAACAACCTCACGTTCTAGGAATCTGAGTACTTAGTTCCCTTTTATCACAACAAGTAATCACACATGAACTATGTCTATGTAGTTCTTTCTAGTGGAATGATAGCATAAACGTCGAAGCAAACCGGAAACTAAAGATGGTCATTTGTCTCTAAATTGTCTACAAACCAATTTTTCATTTTGCAATTAGAATAGTAATTTTAGTTTTTAAAACTCAATCAATCCGACTCTTGAATTTAATTTTATTGCAATTAGTTTAATTTTAGTTAACCTAGAGAAACACTTCAAATAACACATATTCCACAAACTCCCTGTGTTCGATACCCACTTACCGCTATCTATTAGTAGTATTTGGATTAAATTTGATTGTGACCACGACATCACGTCAGGAACACATAATCGTTCCATGAAGTAATAAATGCCGTCAGATCTCTCTACAAATAGTTTCTCCATACCCCGCAAATACTCAGCTTTAAGGTTTTCTCCTTCAACGCTCCAGTCTAGCAGAACGGACCTGATCAGGTAAATTAGAGTGGATAGTGAGCTGCAGAGCGCGGACACGCTTGGGTTTCGTTTCCTTTCGACTAAGGGCATCAGCTACAACGTTAGCTTTCCCTGGATGGTACTTGATTGCACAATCATAGTCGTTTAAGAGTTCTACCTAGCGACGCTGTCGCATATTCAATTCCTTCTGGTCAAAGATATGCTGAAGGCTCTTGTGGTCAGTATAAATAGTGCATTTAGTACCGTACAAGTAATGCCTCCAGATTTTAAGCACAAACACCACGGCCCCCAACTCTAAGTCGTGAGTCGTGTAATTCTTTTCATGGACCTTCAACTGTCGAGAGGCGTAAGCTATCACTTTCTCACGTTGCATCAACACGCAACCGAGACCTTGAATAGAGGCATCACAGTACACCACAAAATCTTCGGTACCCTCAGGTAAAGATAGAATCGGTGCACTGCAGAGTTTATGCTTCAGGAGCTGGAAGGCGTCTTCCTGTTTCATCCCCCAAGAATAAACTACACCTTTCTGTGTGAGAGTGGTGAGAGGTTGAGTGATCTTTGAAAATCCCTCAATGAATCTACGATAGTACCCAGCGAGACCCAGGAATTGTCGCACCTCCGAAGGATTCTTTGGCACTGCCAATCCCTGATGGAGTCGATTTTAGTGGGATCCACATGTATTCCCAGCTCGTTGACTATGTGACCAAGGAAGTGTACTTCTCGAATCTAGAAGTCGCAGCTAGAAAATTTCTCGTAAAGCTGCTCCTTCCTCAGGAGCTCTAGGATAAGACGCAAGTGCCGTTCGTGGTCCTCCTTGTTCTTAGAATAGATCAGAATGTCATCGATGAACACAATGACAAAATCGTCAAGGTATGGCTTACATACGCGGTTCATGAGATCCATGAATACCGCTGGTGCGTTGGTTAACCCGAATGGCATGACCAGAAACTCGTAATGGCCATACCGTGTTCTAAAGGTTGTTTTGGGAACATCCTCTTCTCGGACTCTCATCTGATGATAGCCCGACCTTAGATCAATCTTTTAGTAGAAGCTCAACCTTTGCAACTGGTCGAACAGGTCGTCAATGCGAGGTAAAGGATAACGATTCTTGACTGTCACCTTGTTGAGTTCACGGTAGTCAATACACATGCGAAACGATCCATCTGTCTTCTTTACAAACAAAACTAGGGCTCCCCAAGGCGAAGAACTGGGTCGGATAAAGCCTCTATCCAACAGTTCTTAGAGTTGATTAGACAATTCTGGCAACTCTCCAGGTGCAACACGATAAGGTGCACGAGCAATCGGGGCTGCTCCTGGTGTAAGATCAATTCGCAATTCCACCTGACGGTGTGGAGGTAAACCTGGAAGTTCCTCGGGAAAAACGCCAGGAAACTCACAGACAACAGGTAGATCCTCAATTCTTTTCTCTTTAGGCTGAGTATCAGTAACAAGCGCAAGAATAGCAGGATAGCCCTTCTATAAACACTTCTGGGCTTTCATGGATGAAATGAGAGTGACGGTTGCACCACTTCGATGACCCTGGGCGGACAACGATTCCCCACTAGGGAGAGGTATACGCACGATTTTCTCCTTGCAAAGTATATCGGCTCGGTGTTTTGACAACCAATCCATACCAACAACTATATCAAAGCTACCAAGTGTGACGGGAAGGAGGTCAATGTCGAACACTTGACCCAAGAGATCAAGTTTGCACCCAAAGAGAACATGTGAGGCTTCAATTAACTTCCCGTCAGCCAATTCTACCACGTGTTTGACCTCGAGAGGTGTTGGAGTTAACCCTAACTGACGACTGAACCCCATAGACACATAACTTCAGTCGGTACCAGAGTCGAATAATACAGAAGCGAAAATACCATTGACAGAGAACGTACCGGTCACGACGTTGCCATCGTTCCTTGCATCACCAGCTCCAATAGTAAACACTCTCCCACGAGCGCCATTCCCACCGCCATTTCCAATATTATTGTTTCCCGCGTTGTTGTTGTTCTAGCGATTATTGTTCCCACCGTTATTGTTGTTAGTGTTCTGATTCAGTTGTGGGCAATCCTTCTTGAAGTGCCCTTCGTTGCCGCGTTGGTAACATCCCCTTTGATTACCCTGATTCTGCTGGGGTTGCTACCTATGTTGCTGTTGTTGGGGTTGTTGCTATTGTTGCTTGGGATATGGAGCTCTACAATCCTTCACCATGTGACCCACCTTGTCACACCTTGGACATGCTCGGTTACACGAGCCATAGCGGAGAAAACCGCACTTGTTGCACTGCGGTTGTTTTCCAGCATAAGAACCTGACGTTTGACTTAGGGGTGTTTAGGATTCGTTTCGAATTCGAAAAATTCAAAATTCGTTTAAATTCGATTCGATTATCAAGAATTCGTTTCGATTATAAGAATTCGAATTTGATTCAATTCGAGTCAAGTAAATTGAATACGAATCGAATACGAATTTATAATTTCAATTTTGATTCGATTCGATTCGAAATTCGAATAAGTATTATACATTTTTATTTATTATTTTTATATATAATACATATATAACTTTTATTAAGCTATACTATAAACTATTTTCAAAATTTTTTCCAAGTATTAAAATTACCCATTACCAAACCCACTACATGACCCATAAGTAAAACCTAAGTAACAGATTTATCAATTGATTTCTAACCATAAAATTATTAACTTGTAATGTGGAGTGATTATTCCCGACTTCTCGTTTTGAATTTTAGACTAGTGGTACTTTATTTGAAACATTTTAATGTGATACCTTGCTTTATGGCTGCTCTAAAATTTATGTTTCATTTTGATAGTTTTTTAAAGAATCTGAATTAAATCGAATTTATTCGAATTCGATTCGAATTCAAAATTTTAATCGAATACGAATCGAATACGAATTGGGTTTTTTATTCGAATACGAATTCGAATCGAATACGAAAGGTTTTAATCGAATTCGAATCGAATTCGAATCGAATACGAATTCAAGGAAAAATAAAAACTATTCGAACAATTCGATTCGAATAATTCGAAAATTCGATATTCGATTCGATGAACACCCCTAGTTTGACTGGTGTTCTGATTCTGGTTGACAGAAAATGACTGGCAGAAGCTACGGGTGTTGTTGTTGTCAGGCTTCTTTTGCGACTGATTCGAGTTAGTCGCCTTGTCTGCGTCATTCCACTTACGATTGTTGTCAGTGGTGGGGTAGCAGTAGCAGCAGTAGTAGTAGCAGCAACACGTGGTGGCAGCGAGCCACACTCCACCTCCTGATCAGTGATCTTGTGAGCCAGTCTGATAATCCGTGGTAGGTTGTCGAGATTTGCTGCAGTGACTAATCCCTTAACTTGTGGTGCCAATCCCTTAATGTAAAGTTCGATCCTGCGGGGTGGTGGTCGAGATAGGTTAGGACACATGTTTGCTAGCTCGTGAGACCGTTTCGTATAAGCCTCGATCTCAGATCCCTCCATCTTCAAATTATAGTACACGTTCTCCAACTTTTGAATTTCATCCCGAGGGCAGTACTCTTCCCGAATCAATTCCTTAAACTCATCCCAAGTAGTCGCGTTTGGCATTTCAATGCCTAGCATCTGCACCTGAGCATTCCACCAAGTCAAGGCACCATCCTCCAGGGTGCCAGAAGCAAACTTTACCCTGTCCCCAGCTGGACAGTTACACATAGCAAAGACGGATTCGGCTTTCTTGAACCAACGGAGCAGTCCCACGGGACCTTCAGTTCCACTGAAAGTTTGAGGCTTGAAATCCATGAACGTTTTGAATGTACACACGGGTGGATTGTTCTGGTTTTGGTTCACAGCTTGACCTAATACAAGTGAAAATACGCATAAATGAGAATTGAGTAAAATAACTAAGGATTATGCTTAGTCCGATATATACAATACCGGCTTGCTGAGCTGCCAATGCCTCAGCCACACGTGTGTTAATCAGATCCGTCAACTCTGCCTGAGTCATCACGATGTTGCCACGTCCACCGCCGCGGCCACCTCTACGTCCACCGTTACGTCCGCTCATGATTCTATATAAGGAAAGAGTGGAAAGGATGAGGATCGCAATTGAGTTGAAGTCAATCATCACTATGACTTCCATAGATTTGAGAAACTCTAACATTATACGGATAGTGGAACGGAACCACCTTCACACTTTTTAAGCCTCGCTGGGATTCACATGCACCTTACATTATTATTATGTGTGCACCCATAATAATAAGGCAATTTGCATACTTATCTCAGTGCCTCTTAACTCACGCTAAAAGGTTCCCCACACTCGAATAACAAAACGAAGGACATTACAAAACTAGGAATCACAAAAGTCGAAGGGTAGTGTCACACTATCACGCATCACTTAAACATGCAGCACATGTAATCACATCATAGTATCTAATATGTAGTTTCATGCATGTCGTGGGTGTGTGTATACTAGGTAAGTATTGCATAAAGTAAACAGAGAACGAACCTTGCAATCTGGAGCTAAGTGTCATGGTCATTTTTGATACTGTTTGGTTATAGTCTGGTTTTAAGAAAACATTTTAAAACCTAGTTCACTATAACCAGTGGCTCTGATACCAAACTGTCACACCCACAAAAATACCACAAGCGGAAACCCCCGCGAGGCGTGTGACGTACCAGGATCTAGCCACTAATCACATTGAACCATAAATAAAATAAAACTTTCCATTAAATGAATTAGTATAATTCAAACACCAGTGTAGAAAATTAAACACATTCAGCGGAAGCATAATAATTTGTTCACTAAGTTTAAATGAAAATGTTCAAAACAATGCAATAGCGAGAAGCGTTTCCAAATGTCACGACCCTTGTCCACTCCAGCTTCCCAGACAGCAAGTTCCATGACAGTGTACCTAAGGACCTGCAAGCATGCAGAAAAGTGTATCAGCGAAAGCTGGCGAGTTCACGTTTGTTTAACCGTTTGTTACCAAGTATTGACTTATGTTATGTTGATAATAACTCGATACCGCAGGCGGCTCCTTTTTGCCCTTCTCCAATGCTCTATCAAACATTGGTCATGATTTTAAAGTTATTAGTTCACGCCCATCCTATCCATGTACGTCGTGAGGGTGCCAAACCTAATAGCGCTATCAACTAATAACCCCGTTGCCCTACAAGCAACTAGTTCGGTAGTATGATGGGACTTAAGTGATAGAAAGTGAGTGTATTATCCAACATCAACATTTACTGAAAACCGCCTCATATCCCCTACAAGGAAATGGGTTTGTGAAAACTGCCTCACATCCCCTACGAGGATGTGGGTTTATGAAAACCCGTTTATTTGTTTGCCTGTTTGATTGTCCCCACCTGAAGCATGCTTGTATTGAGAGAAGTGAACTCACCTTAGTTTTACTCGGTATGTTAAGTTACCCGTTCCAATTTAATCAACCAACCCTACCGTGGTTACCAAGGAAATCAGTTTCATAGTCAATCAAGTCACGTATAATCACAGTTTGCATTCATAGCAAATATCACCATATATCACATATCAATGATTCAATCTATACAAGTCATAACTATTTGACACCTCACTATTTAAAAAGGTTCTGTTTGATTATTCTTTTGCAACATCCTCACGAAGAACCAATTCTTCATGGGACACTCTCTCAGCGAAGGACCCTCCAGGCGAAGAACCATGTTTCGTCGAAAAATGATTGTGGCGAAGAACCTTAGTTCTTCGTCGAATGCAGTCAACGAAGAATCAGTTCTTCGTCAACCTGGGTCCTTCGCTGGGGAATCCTTCGTCGCTGCATCTCAACAGTTACATGATTTCTTTAAGTGATTCTCCACTACTCTCGTAACAACAGTTAATAGATCGATTGACACAATTAAGCACGTTCAAACAACCGTATCGTAAACACTTATCAGGTTTTATGACTTACCATAACCCTAATCGTTGATTAACAGTTTAATATTCACAATCCCTAATCAAGTCAAACCACCATAATTCCAATGAACACACATCACTATCCAAACCCTAGTTTTTCATGTCACATCCAAACCACAATAACAATTGATTTATACTCTCAAATCATCATCAGTTTATGCATACTAGTTCTAGATCTACAATTCTATTAACGGAACCCTAATCCCACATGAGATCACAACAACAGAATTTTAGTAACGGACAAGGACGAACACTAACCGTGATACCGAAGTGATTAGCTAAATCAAAATGGAAGGGTTTCGAGATTCCACAACTGCCGTCGCACAGAGGACGGGGAGAGAGAGAACTTTAGGGTTTTTGTGTTTACGGTTATGAGGGATAATACAAACAAAATGACAGTTGGCCAGTCTGGGCCGCGAATAAACCTGGGCCGAGGCCCCTTTTTGGCGAAAAACCTCTTGGCGAAGAATCTTCTTGACGAAGAACCTTCTTCATCAAGGAATGTTGTGGCGAAGAATCCCCAGGTTGTTCGGCGAAAGACAGTCAATGAAGAACCAGTTCTTCGTCGACTTGGGTTCTTCATGGCTCAAGTGTTGTGCAGCCCAAAATTAAGCATGAACATCTTATGACTAAACATTAAACAACCCCTAAAATTTCATATCACACCCAAACATAACAATACTTCAATCATTCAAACATCATGCACATAATACAATGTAAAACGAATTGTGAAACAAATAATGCGTAGACGAAAGACCTTGAAATTTCGGGTTGTCACAGTAGACCTCGAGGACGAGTTCTAAAACAAGGTGGGGAGGATATAACAACCCTCCGAAAATTTTCTAGAACACCCCTATACGCCCTAAAATACACCCCATATACGAAAAGTGGGCCCGAAATACCTTAAATTTAATAAAAATCAAATAAAAACAATATTTTATTGCTCTCGCGGGGCGCGACAGAGCCAAGCAAGGCTGTCGCGGGGCACGACAGCTTGGCCTCCAGGCCGCCACGTGTCCATTTCATGTCAAAGCTATACCGGTGATTAGCCAAGGCTAGGCCCTAGCTAGCCTAGCTCGCGGGGCGCGAGGGCCCCTCTTATCTCCATCGCGGGACGTGAGAGACCCCTTATCAGGCCCTATAAATTGGACGATCCAGCTTCAGTTGAAATCTTTTAAATTCAAAACTTCTCTCTCAATTTCTGAATAGCTAAAGTAATATCCGGGTATAATACCCTCCTAATTAGCGAAGCTCTGCCTCGTTGTAAGTATTATAACCCCCGATTACGTATTAGATAATCTGCCCAATTGATCTAGTGCTCTGTAACACATGTCGAGGCTCTGCCTGACTTAGTCATTGGAGTTCTGTCTCGGGGAGGGTATAACTAATGTAAATTTGGGTTATTATACTAACGTGTGTGCATTGTTTAATTTATTAGATTATAACCAGGAAGTCACAAAGGAAATACCTAAAATAGCAATGTGAGTTATTCCCCTTTTGTAAACTGTTTATACAAAACATCAATTGTTTTAAATTATATTTAACAGTGATTGAGTATTTGTGATTCTACAATTACTGTCGGTATGTTGGGGTTTTGTATACAAAATTTGTTACTACACTGTGAGTAGTAACATTACCACCAGTCAGGATTAACAGTACCGTGGGTGGTAATTAAAGTAGATGTAAACAAATGTAATTGCTGGATTGCCCTCAATGCTGTAAAATGATAAAACCTGTTTTGATTAAACTGTGATTCACTCGCCAGTATTTCTTGCGGATAAAATATTTTTAAATGCGTTTCAGGTAACAAAATGTGAAAGCCAAATAGAAGCCAGCTGGAGAGCACTAAAGGCTTGGAAAAAGTGGTTATAAAAGTTACCTAAATAAAGAAGAAGTTTTATTTCAATAAATTAGGGTTTATCCCTATGAACATGTTTGTAATGGAAACTTGGGTTTATCCTAATATACTTATTATTATAAAAAAAATGTGGTGTTTTACTCTGATAAAAATTTCCTAACTACGGTCCTGGTGAAATTTTTGCTGCCAAATAAATGATAAACACCGATACCACCATCTCTGAGTAGGCCGTGACCGCCCGCCTTCTGGGGCAAGGGTCGGGGGTTGCGAAAGAAGGTGGTATCAGAGCTACAGCCACTAATTTCAGCCACAGAAGTGTTCTGCTGACACCAAAATTTTATCTATTATGTTAGGAAATAATCTACGGGATTACGTGCATATTTTATTGTTTTGTGTTATTTGATAATTTGTTAGTTTACAGTATGAGTGATAAAGGACCACCGGACGCCTATCGTCAACAGTTTAGTTCTCCTAAAGATGAAGGAACTTCTTCCCAGCCTACCCCCTCGGGGTATTCAGCTGACACAGAAGAGGGGATTTTCATATTTAAGGCACAATCCGAAGAACCATTCCCTACAAAAAAGAGATGATGGTTCAGTCGGGGAGCACACGAGCGTATGAAGAGAATGAGGAAGTTGCAACAGCAATGGGCGTTAGCAGCAGCAAATAGGGAGATGAATGCCTAGACTCAAGACATACTCAATAGGCGATTAGCAAACTTTCACATATTAGCTACCACAGCCGCAGACCCAAACTTAGAACAAATCATTGCATCACAGCCACTACCACTGTTCCCAACTCAACCAATGGAAATAGAACCTAACCCAGGAGACCAGATTCCAATACCTGCATTCAACACAAACGAAATCTCTAGAGTCCCAGCACAAAATCTGTCGCAACCCCCGTCCCCTATCTGTCCCGGGAACAGGCGGCCGCGAGACCAGTTTTGGTGGTATCGGTGTTTATCAATTTGGCAGCGGAAATTTCATCAGGACCGTAGTTAGGAAATATTTATCAGAGTAAATACCACGCTTTTATAATATTAAACATATTGGGATAAGACCCAAGTTTTCATTACAAACATTTTCATAGGGAAAATCCCTATTTTATTGAATAAAACATCTTCTTTTATTTAGGTAACTTTTATAGCCACTTTTCCAAGCCTTCAGTGCTGTCCAGCTGGCTGCTAGTTGGCTTTCACATTTTGTTACCTGAAACGCGTTTAAAAACATTTTGTCGGTGGGAAATACTGGTGAGTGAATCCCAGTTTAATCAAGAAGAGTTTTATCAATTTTCACAATATTGAGAGCTATTACAATGTTTACATCTACACAATTACTCATTCAGTAATGTCAATCCTGACTGGTGGGTCATATTACACATGGGCTAACTCTTTGTCCAATGGTAACGTGTTCCACATTTTGTATACAAAACCCCCAACATACCGGCAGCAATTGAAGAACTACAAAGACTCAATCACTGCTTAATCGCATTGTAAAATATTTAAGGTTTTGTAAAAACAGTTTACAAAAAGGTGATTACTCACATTGCTGTCTTAGGTTTTCCTTTAGGGTTTCCTGGTGATTATCTATTAAATACACAAAGGCACATGCGTTAGTATAATAACCCAATATTTACATTAGAAATACCCTCCCCGAGACGGCATTCCAATGACTACGTCGGGCAGAACCACGACAGCCATTACGGAACCCTGGATCAATCGGGTAGCATATCTAATACATAAACGGGGTTATGATATTTACAATGGAGCAGAACTTCGTTAATTAGGGGGTATTATGCCCGAGAATAGCTTATACTATATGTAATTTCAAGAGAGAAAGAAATGTGAGCGAGTTCGATTGTTCTACCGAAGTCTGCTATTTATAGGGCTGATTCTGGTCTTCCTCGCACCCCGCGTAGCATTCCTCCAGGGCTTACGTGGCCCGTGAGGCCAGATAGGGTAGGCCCTAGCTTGGCTGACTCGCCACTAGGCTTGACACGAGTGGTGACACGTGTCGTTACCGGGCTTTGTCTCGTAGACAAGCTGTCGCGGCCCGCGTAGAAGACAACTAAGGTCTTCCTGCCCCACGACAGACCCTTAAACTTTGTTTTAATTTAATTTTTAATTATATAAGGGTATTTGGGCTCGGTTTTCACATACGGGGTACATATTGAGACATATAAGGGCATTTTAAATATATTAGGGTGTTGAAATATATTTTGGAGGGTTGTTATATTCTCCCCACCTTGTTTTAGAGCTCGTCCTTGAGATCTACTGGAATAAATGCGGGTATTTCCTTTGCATTTCTGATTCAAGCTCCCATGTATATTCCGGTCCTCTTTTGGAGTCCCATTTCACTTTGACCAGAACTAATCTCTTGTGATTGAGGTTCTTAACTTTCCTGTCTTCGATCTGTAGAGGCTTCTCTACAAACTTAAGTTGTTCATTTACCTCTATATCCTTAAGAGGTACTACGAGTGATTCATCAGCTAAGCATTTCTTGAGATTGCATACATGAAATACATCATGTATTCCTGTCATTTCCTCTGGCAGTTGTAGCTGATAGGCTACAGGTCCTATTCTTTTAATAATCTCAAAAGGTCCAACATACCTGGGGCTTAGCTTTCCCCTTTTGATGAATCTTACCACTCCTTTCCAAGGAGAGACTTTTAATAACACTTTATCTCCTACCTGAAATTCTAATGGTTTTCGTCTGTTATCTGCATAACTCTTTTGCCGATCACGTGCTGCTTTCAGTCGTTCCTTGACTTGAATGATCTTGTCTGTTGTTTCTTGTACTATCTCAGGTCCAGGTAGTTGTTTTTCTCCAATTTCTGCCCAACAGACTGGCGTTCGGCACTTTCGTCCATAAAGTGCTTCGAATGGTGCAACATTGATACTTGTGTGATAACTGTTATTATAAGAAAATTCTATCAATTGTAAATGATCATCCCAATTACCTCCGAAATCAATTACACAAGCTCTAAGCATGTCCTCCAGTGTCTGAATTGTCCTTTCACTTTGTCCGTCCGTTTGAGGATGATAAGCGGTGCTTAGATTCAACTTGGTTCCCAATGCTTTTTGGAAACTTGTCCAAAAATGAGAGGTAAAACGACTATCTCTGTCAGAAATAATTGATAGAGGAATTCCATGTAATGAAACTATTTCATTTACATATAATTTAGCTAATTGTTCCATACTGAAAGTTTCTTTCATTGGTAGGAAATGAGATGACTTGGTTAGCCTGTCTACAATCATCCAGATTGTATCATTACCTTTTCTTGTTTTGGGTAATTTAGTAACAAAATCCATTGTTATCAATTCCCATTTCCAAACTGGCATTTCTAATGGCTGTAATAAACCCGAGGGTTTCTTATGTTCAGCTTTGACTTGTGAACAGGTTAAACATTTTACGACATATGCTGCTATATCCTTTTTTATTCCTATCCACCAAAAATTCTTTCTTAAGTCCTGATACATCTTATCACTTCCAGGATGCATCGTATACTTAGACTTATGGGCTTCTTCTAATATACGGTGGCGTAGGTTTCCTAATTTAGGTATCCACATTCTTTTCTTATGGAATCTCCAAATTCCATATGTTCCTTGTTCTAATTCCTTAATCATTCCCTTCAATTTTTCAGTACCATCCTTGATTACTGATTCTTGTGCCTTTTTAATCTGTTCATTTAAATCGATCTGCAGGTTTAACTTAAGAGAACGCACTCTTTTTGACTTTTCAACTTTCGACTTAAAGCATCAGCTACTACATTTGCCTTTCCTGCATGGTACTGGATATTGCAATCATAATCACTAAGTATCTCCATCCAGCGTCTTTGTCTCATATTCAATTCCTTTTGCCCAAAAACATACCTTAAACTCTTATGGTCGGTGAAAATGGTAAACTTACTACCGTATAGGTAGTGTCTCCAAATTTTAAGGGCAAAAATTATAGCTCCTAATTCTAGATCATGGGTTGAATAATTCTCTTCATGATTCTTAAGTTGTCTAGAAGCGTAAGCTATAACCTTTTGACGTCGCATTAATACACATCCATAGCCTAATTTAGAAGCGTCACAATATACTACAAAGTCTTCAGTTCCTTCTGGTAACGCTAGTATGGGTGCATGGGTTAATCTTTGCTTAAGAATTCTAAAGGCTTCTTCTTGTTTTGGTCCCCATTCAAACTTAACAGATTTACAGGTTAGCTCAGTTAAGGGAATAGCTATTCTAGAAAAATCTCGAATAAATCTTCTATAATAATCGGCCAATCCTAAGAAACTTCTAACCTCGGTTGGTGACTCAGGGGTTTTCCACTTGGTTATCACCTCGATCTTGGTAGGATCCACATGAATTCCTTCAGGATTGACTAAATGTCCAAGAAACTGTACATGTTCTAAGTAAAACTCACACTTCAAAAACTTAGCATAAAACTTTTCTTTTCCTAATAAACTTAGAAGTGCGTGCAGATGCGCTGCATGTTCCTCTTTGCTCTTAGAGTAAATAAGAATATCATCTATAAAGACAATTATGAATTTATCCAAATATGGCTTACATATTCGGTTCATCATGTCCATAAATGCAGTTGGGGCATTGGTTAAACCAAATGGCATGACAGTAAATTCATAATGGCCATACCTTGTTCTAAAAGCGGTTTTAGGAATGTCCTCTTCCTGTACCTTTAATTGATGATATCCTGACCTTAAGTCCATTTTTGAGAAAAATCGTGCTCCTTGCAATTGATCGAACAGATCATCGATTCTTGGTAATGGATACCGATTCTTAATCGTGACCTTGTTCAATTCACGGTAGTCAATGCACATACGCATTGATTCATCCTTCTTTTTAACGAATAAAATCGGTGCTCCCCATGGCGATGAGCTTGGCTGTATGAATCCCTTTTCCAATAATTAATCTAACTATTTCTTTAGTTCCTGCATTTCTGCGGGTGCCAAACGGTAAGGTGCTTTGGCAATTGGTGCTGTCCCTGGTAGCAAGTGGATTCTGAATTCGACTTCCCTGTCTGGAGGTTGCCCTGGTAATTCTTCTGGAAATACATCTGAAAATTGGGATACTACTGGAATATCCTTTAATTCTTTTCCTTTAGTGTAAGTGATTATGGAAATCAAATACACTAATGATCCTTTTCTTATATAACTTGTTGTTTTCATCACAGAAATGAATTTTGTGGCTCTAGTGGGTTTATTTCCTTTAATTGTGATCTTTTCACCCCTTGGTGAATTTACTTGAATTGACTTTTGATCACATAATATACTGGCTTTATTGGCTATTAACCAATCCATTCCTAACACAACATCAAATCCTGCCAGATTCATTGGGTAAAGGTTTGCAATAAATTTCTGATTTAGAATTTCTATTCTTGCTTCCTGCAAGATTTCAGAAATCTTAATGGTTTCCCCATTTGCTGTCTCTACTGGACATTCTTGTGGGAGTTTAGTTAATGGTTGGTTAAGAAGTTTGCAAAATGAAGTATTAATAAAACTTTGGTTTGCACCAGAGTCAAATAATACTTTAGCAAAAATATCATTATCTAAAAACGTACCTGCGATCACATCCGGGATCATCTTTGCTTCTTCTGCAGTGAGAACTAATGCTCTAGCATTTTTAGTATTCTTGTTGTTCGTAGCTGGAGCTAGTTTTGGACAGTTTGGCTTGATATGACCTTGTTCTCCATAGTTGAAGCATATCCTGTTGTTAAGCTTCTTCCTGCAGTCTTCCTCCTTGTGTCCAGATATTTTGCAGAAGTTACAGTATATGGAGCATCTTCCAGAATGCTTCCTTTTGCAATACTTGCAGTAGGGTGCAGAAGTAGAACCTGCATTTTTCCCACTGTTTGAATTTCCAGAACGGAATTCTTGGGTAAGCTTCTGGGTTAGGTTCCTTCTCTGATCCTCTTCTCGTGTACGGACTAACTCATCTGTCAAGGTGTTTGCTAGTTCTACAGCTTCTTCGATAGTTTGAGGTCTAGCTGCCTTGACTACATGTCTAATCTCCCCAATTAATCCCCAGATATAACGGGAGATTAATACTGGTTCAGGTGATGCAAGGGTTGGTACTATTCTAGCATATTCAAAGAATAATGTAGTATAACCCTTACTATCTACCCCAATCATCCTAAGATTTAGGAACTTATTTGCTATATGTTCCTTTTCATTGGGATGGAAGAATTTCCTTTCTACCATGTTTTTAAATTCTTCCCATTCCATATTGTAAGTTCTATCACTTCCCCTCGACTGAAGGATAGTGTTTAGGGATGAGCTCGGTACCGGAACCGAAAGTACTGGTACCGAAAATCCTCAAAAGTGGGTACCGGTACCGAATATACCCGGTACGGTACGGTTCGATACCGGTGCCGAATATACCCGGTACGGTACCGGTATTTAAGGCTAAAAACCAGTACCGAACTGGTACCGTACCGGACCGGTACCGAACTGGTACCGAAAATGTCAAAAGTCGGTACCGAATCGGTACCGAAAAGGTACCCGGTTTGGTAAATTCGGTACCGGTACCGGGGTCCATTTTGCTCATCCCTAATAGTGTTCCACCATTCTAGTGCTGAATTCTTAAACAGATTGGAAGCAAACATTATCTTATCCTCTTCCGTGCATTTGCTTATTCTTAAGACTGCCTCAGTCTTTTCTAGCCAGCGTAGAAATGCAACGCCCCCTTCATTGCCCGAGAATTCCATTGGTTTACAAGACAAGAATTCTTTATAAGAACAACCATAAGACACGGTTCTTCTTCTTTTGGGAATGGGCACTTGAAGTATGGGTCCATTGTTTATGCTGTGTTCAGGTTCAGAGGGTCGTTTACTATCATGTTTACTTTTATTTTCTGCTTCCTTAACCGTTTTGATAATATATGGCATCGCATCTATTATCCCTTGTGCCACTATGTGTTGCATGGCACTGTTATACACTTGGTTTCCATTATTGTTGTTATTCGGGTTTTCGTTATCCGGGTTATTGTTACTCTGGTTATCATTATTCAGGTTTTCCCGGTTCACTTCGTTGTCCATCTGAATTTTAAACATTTGCCAATTATTAATATCACAATTTAATATTTTAAGGTAAACAATCACACAACACACATAACGGTCAAAAGCGTCGAGCATTGCGACTTACTCTTTCTTATATAGTATGCTTCTAATACAAACCGATAATGGAATTTAAAATTACAATACTAATCGGCATCACTAACCACGAGGTGGTCTATACTACAATATGTTGTTGTTATTATTATTATTATTATATATTTTTTTCATACTCGCATATTATATATATTATTATTACTATCTCTACCATCACCTTCACGGATATGGATTCATCCAGAAATCCATATGGCGCTTGTCGTACTTCCAGACGAGTCGCTCTTCGACCTGCCTCATTCTCTCGCTACTTTCTAAAATCTCTTCTCCTAAAGTTCAGAGCTCTTGCACATTTTCTGCACTCATTGGGGGTGCAGGTGCTGGTACTGGGTCTGGGTACTGGGGCATGGGTTCTTCCTGAGGATACGGATTCTCTAAAATTTCCCTAATGTATTCATCAGTATCGTAGTAGGGATCTAGAGGGTCCAGACCTGGATAAGCTGCTAAGTTCAGCATGGGTTCATCGGTTAGGTTGTAGCGTTGCACATAATCCCTATGATCATCGAACCACGGATCATAGTCTGGGTCTAAGGGATTGGGTGCTGGTACCCTAGGTATCTCCTCTGGGTTGAAATCATGCATTTGGTTTTCTGTGTTGTTTTCTACCTCCATCGGCTGTGTGGGAAACAAGGGTAATGGTTGAGGGGCTACTAGTTGCTCCATGTTTGGGTCGGCAGATGTGGTTGCTAGGATATGAAAATTGGCTAAGCTCCTATTAAGCATATCCTGTATGTGGGCATCTGTCTCTCTTTTAGCGGCTGCTAGGACTCGCTGCTGTTGTAACTTTTTCATTCTTTTCCTACGCTCGTGTGCTCCCCTACTGAACCATCCTCTTTTTTTTTGAGGGAATGGTTCTTCAGACTGAGCCTTAAACACAAACATCCCTTCTTCATTGTTAGCTGAATACCCAGAGAGGGCAGGCTGTGAAGAGGTGCCTTCACTCCTAGGTGAACCGGACAACTGACGATAAGGTTCGGAGGGTCCTTGATCACTCATACTGTAAACTAACAAATAGTCAAATAACACACAACAATAAAATACAGATATGCACGTATTAATTTCCTAACTATTTAAATAATATTTTGGTGTCAGCAGAACACTTCTGTGGCTGAATCAGTGGCTTAGCTCTGATACCACCTCTGTCGCATCCCTCGTCCCCTATCTGTCCCGGGAACGGGCGGCCGCGAGACCAGTTTTGGTGGTATCGGTGTTTATCAATTTGGCAGCGAAAATTTCATTAGGACCGTAGTTAGTGTTGGGATTGAACCCTACCAGAGGAACAGATAATGAAAGCCAAAACCGGATCATAACAGTGGATTCACAATAAGTGGCAGTTTACACTAAGTCTTCTCCCTTGACAGTGATTATAACATCTGATGGCCTTATATCCACTGTCCGGATACAACTGCTGCTGTTTTGCATAACCACTGATGAAGCCTAGAAGACTGCTGGAAACTAAGCACTGCTGGTACAAACTGCTGATGACAAAGCACTGCCCAATCAAGGACTGGTCAACCTTGAGGAAAGCACTGATGAATAGAAAGAGCAGTAGTTTAGTATATCATCTGTTTATGTATAGTCAGTGGTTAGGTTTAGCAGTGTTTGTATGAGAACAGTAGATACAGGTTGTTAGGCTGTTAGACGTCGCTTTCATGGTGACGTCAGCTGAGATGCCTCAGCGGTTTGGTTTGTCTATAAATGGAACAGTACCCTGTACTGTTACATTTGATTCATTTTGAGAGAGTTCTTCTCCTCAATTCAATCCTTTCATCTTGTACAACCAACCACTGTAGTATCATGCTGAGGGGGAGCTTAGTTTGTAAGCATGCTTGTAATCTTTTGAATTACTTTGTAATCTTTTGACTGATGAAAAGCATTTGTTTATCTAAACTATTTTCTTCCTTGATTGTGTTTATAAAGTTTGTATTCATTTCCGCTGCACTTTACATTGTTTCATATTCATTTAATGTTCAAATCATACAAACAAACACAATCATGAGAGCCTCCGATCCTAACAATTGGTATCAGAGCCAGGACAGTCAAGTTCGATCTAACAATCAATTTGACATAACAGTTCAGCTCAAAATTCATTGATACTAAGGTTGGTTGTATTTTGTTGTAAAACAGAGCAATGTTTAAAACTGCTATTCAACTACTCTGTAAAACAACCAAGATGTCATATGACACACAAGTCTCACACAACAAGTGATATCATGCACAAGTCGCTCATAGTCTACAGATCTGCAAACATGTCTGTTAAACTATGGAATTATTTTCCTAAAAACGAGTTCAAAATTGATTTCAATTGTTGTTTTGATATTTGTGATGTTTTCATTAAATGCTGAAGTATGAACCTCAGATTAACAAAAGCCTATGTTCATAAAAACATTAGTGTCTTTGCTAACATAAAAAGAGAGAAATGAAAACTTTAGTCATAAGGATTTATGTGTTGAAAAACAGGTTGAGATCCTCAAAAGGAACAAATCAACTCTGTTAAAATACATTAAGAAAACAGGATAGTCCGTATCATATGTAATGTGAGATTGGTCAAAAATTTGTTCAAATATGGCTAATCCTCTTGAAGCATTACTGCAAAATGATTTTGGATTAAGTATCTCTTCAATAAAGACCTCCCAGTAAGTATTTCATTACTTATGAATGGGAAGGGTAAAAAGGGAAGAAGAATATTCACAAAAACTCATAAGTGAGTTTATCTCAAAACTTTTGAAGTCGGAAGAAAAGAGTATAAACATAAAACACTCATGAGTCAAAGTTTGGGGTAATTATGGTCATTTAGCAACTGTGTGCAATCAGTGGTTCAGAAAAAGGGTCAGGTAATCATGGTATTTCCAGTGAATAAGCTTTCAAAAGAGGACTAGACAAACTTTTCTAAATAATCACGTAGTAACAAAGTCTATAACAGGATTTTGAAAAACTCATGTGATCATGTGTCTTCATTTTTGTAGTCAATCAATCTACAAGAAAATGGTACCAAACAGTGGACAAAGTGCAGTTAAAATTCATACCACTGTCTTCAACCACTGACCATTCTCATAAACTTGAGCATGAGATAATTACGTGCTTTATTATTGTTTTACCAGGTTCTTTTGGTGCTGGTTTTTAGAAAATCCTTTAATTATTTTTTTGAAAAAGGATTTTCTCGAATAAAGCAGGATATATTATTCTCTATTTTTCCTAGAATGATATATTTTGAACTTTTACTGGTTTTTTATAGTAAAAGTTTCAATCTCCTGTCAGGATAGATAACCTTTATTTTTGTTGGTTATATTGTCTTTAAAACAGATCAAAAGGAAATGGTATATTTGTCAAGGTCATGTCAAACTCAAGTTTGTTCTTACACTAAGCAAAAGATTGATTGTCAAGAGATCTTAAAATACTTGGGCACTCATGTTTTAATTCAAATATTTTAACAAGAATGAGTTGCTTTGGTAAAAAGTCTACATCATCTGGGGTACTAAACCACTGTCAGAAATTTGTATAAGTTTCAAAAGTTGTAATTGACATGTGGCAGAACCTTGAATGAAAATTCTCAAAACAGTTGCTGACATAATTGTCTTTCAAATCATTACCATCATCTTACCCCTAACCACTGTTTTGCTCAAACCTCTATTAATTACTGTCCACTGCTAAAAGTTAACCACTGATCCTTCATTTTCTTGATAAGCACTGATGTTTAAAATCAGTGTCTTAATCACTTATATGCTATCCACTGATAGTAAAAAGCATCCACTGTTATCACATTATTACCGTTGTAACCACTGATGCTTATTTCATTGGTGGCTCTTAAAACAACTGCCCTCCACTCTTCATCCATTTTATCAGTGATTGACACGTGGTCAGTTTTTAGCCATCAGATCATAATAACCGCTGCCACATCAGCGATCATTTTTTCTTTAATAAAACCCTGATCAAAACCCCCAAACAGGGTTTTACACTGTCAAATTGAATTCTAAAATTCTCTTCTCAAAGCAGTTTCCAACCCTTCTTCCCAAAATCATTCTTCAATAACCACACCTTCTTCGATCATCTCCTCCGCAAAATGAAGAAAACAAAATCAAAATCTAAACCAAAATCAACACCATCTTCCAAAGAGGTCGCTCAAACGGCCGAAGAATCCATCGAGATACCATACAAATCTCCCCACAATTATCTGGGTTTGCTCACAAAACCCACCAATAACCACACCTTCGACCCCATCATTGATACAATTTCTGCATCAAAGTACAAAACTTTGTTGACAGCAGATGTACCCATTTATCTACAAACCCAGAGAGAGTTCTGGAAAAAGGCGACGCTTGAAAAACAAGACGATAAAGTCATAGCCATTAACTCCTCGATACAGGGTAAAGTGATTCAAATCACTCCACAATCAATCTCTGAAGTCTTTAAACTCGACGATCAGAAAGGTAAAACTTCTTTTGATAAAACCGATTTGAAAAAGGATTTCTTAAAAAGAGGGTATGCAAAACAATCAAAGGTAGATACCTTACAAAAGGGTTATTTTCCTTCTGCACCTAGGTTTTTATTTCACACACTTTTGAGTTGTGTGTCAAATAAAACAACAGCTTTTAACGAAATACCATTAAAGATTCAATGCCTGGGTTATGCTATTTTAAATGGTGAAACTTATAACTATTCCCAGAAGATCTTTAATGACTTGGTAAAAAATGTTGATAGCAAAGCATTTTTACTTTTTCCAAGATTTCTAAGCTACTATTTCAAACAAAAATTTGAAAAAGAATATGAAAATTTGCCAAAACAAGGTGTTTATTTTCAAATAAAAAGTTTAACACCTGAAACATTCACTAGAATGTTGGCACCAATAAAAACAAAAGCAGAGGTGTCTGAGCAGAATTTAGCAGTTACCATTGCTCCTCAGACATCTGCTGCTGAGCCCACTGCTCCAGGTGATCATAGCAGCACTACCACTGCTTTGAAACCCACACCTGACATTACCAAAAAGACCAAAAGAAAGTCTTACAAAAAGCCCACCAAACCCAAGAAAAAGGCAACTCTGGAAGATGAGATCCCAGAGCAACTGCCTGTGACAACACAAATGTCACCACAAACCACTACTGCTACTTCCTCACAGCAGTTGGTAGAAAGATCTCCACCATTGGCTAAAACTCCTCCTGCATCCTCACAAAAGGATCAGGTTATAATCATAGGGACTCCACAATATGAAGCTCTGGATCCACTTGGCTCCATCTTCCACGGTCCTGATCCCAAGGACATGTCTCTTTTAACTCCCATGCCCTCACCTATCATACTACCACAATCCATGCTACCTTTGTTGCATGCAGTTGATATACCTCAGACACAAACCAGTTCCTCTCTATCACCTGTCACTGAGAGTATACTCCCACAAGTGACTGGGTCTGATGCTATTACTCCTGCTATCCCAGCAACAATTGAGGAGGTTACACCCCCTGAGTTACAAGTAACTCTCGGTGGTAGTTCAAGTGGAGCAGCAACTACAACTGGTGGATCAACAGATCTTCAGTTGGACAGTTGTTTCATTAATAAGACTCCCTTGAAGGCAATTTCTTCTATAGCACCATCAATAATCACCAGTGAGTTGGTTCTAACCACTGGTACCATCAAAGATTTATCTAGTGCTGAAGAAAGAAGTCCCCAGTACCAAGAACAAGGGGCATCAATGGGTGATTTTTGGGACTCTGTTCCTAAGTCACACATTGATACAACCACTTTTGGTGGGGATTCAGATGATCCTACTAACGTGGATGATGATTCAAAATATCAGGAATTGATGGGCAGAGTTGAAAAACTTGAAAATTCAGTTGCTGAAATAAAGGATATAGTGCAACAGCTGTTAAAAGCTCAGAAAGCACAATCCACTGCACTTCCACCTCAAGCACCTGCTCCACCACAAGCACTTGCGGCAAATGAGCTCTGGAATCTGTTTCAACCCTTGCTAGAAAAGCAAAAACAAACAGCTGATCAGCAGTATGAAATGCATATAAAAATGCTGACAAACATGGTGGAGTCAAGATTCAAAGATACTCAAGCAGACATCAAGGCTATAAAGGCCAGCATACAAAAGACTGCCCATGGTGAAAAAGTTCCCTCCACTATCCTCTTAATGGAAAACCCCCTTGCAGATAATGCTAAAAGGGGGAGAAAATCAAGTTGAGAAAGAAAGGAATAGAAGATGGGCTGTATATTGAACCAGAACAAGAAAAACAGCCATCTAAACCACCTCAAACCACAAAATCTCAAACTTCCATCCAAACAGCTGATACAGCAGTAATTACAAAAACTACTGGCCAAACAGCTGCCATCTCTTCAACACACACCATCAAAACCACTGCCCTCACATCATCATCATTACCTCCTGCCATAAAGCAGAAGACAGCAGATGTTATAACATCTGTTGTAATGACAACAGTGGTTGAATCACCAGTTGTTTCAACTGTTGTTAGTCAATCACAAACCACTGCCACTCATATCACCACCACTGCTCAAAAGCAGAAGATAACTACGGACACATCAGTAGTTGTAATGACAACAGATGTTGAGACACCAGTTGTTTCAACATCTGTTAGTCAGCCATCCACCACTACTCTCATCATTCCTACATCACAACCTCCAAAGCTTCACAAAAGAAAAAGAGAAACAACTCAGGCTACTGATGAAAAGTATGATCCTGTTGCTGCTAAATATCCACTGGAATTAGAAGCTGTGAAAAATGAGATGAAACAATTTTACACTGAGGATGATCCTTCAAAAAGGAAATTTCCTTCTCTCATAGGCTTCATAATTCCAGAAAACATGGATGAATATCTCGAAATGAAAGCAAGACAAGCAAGGATAAGAGCCAAAGTTGAATGCAAGGATCAAGGTGATGAAGCCATTTTGGAAAGAAGGGAATTCCTGCTCAACAAAGTCAAGCAAATAGAAGAATATGCAAGTGATCTGAACAAAGAAATGTCAAGCCTATCTCCTGAAGCAGATCAACGAAATGAATTGAGAAAAGAATAACTTGCATACATAATGAAAGAAAAGTTCTATCCTGCTGAAGAAACAGAATTCAAAGAATGGCCAATAGTTGCATTAAAGCATGAGGCTAAAAGAATTGAAAAGGTTAAAAACGATCCAAGAAAGAAGAAGACAGCTCCAAATTGGAACAAATACAGGAAGCTCATAGCTAATCTTACTTCTGAATATAAAAGAAAGAAGCATGAGCTGGTGGATGCAAGGGTGGATTCTGCAAATGCCATAGCAAAATGGACTAAGCAGCAAACAGATGAAGCTTATGAAAGGCTTAAGAAAAGGAGGAACACTCCTAAAAAGTCTGACTACAAAAAGCTAAAGGAGCAGATCAAGACTCTTGAAACACAGATCAATGCAGCAGAAACCTCTGTCACAATGTTGAGAAAAGAAAAGAGGGAACAACTGACTGTTGGAGAAGAAAAAGAAAAAGAAACTGATCACTTTGAAGAAGCTATCAAGAAAATGGCTTTAGATAAAGAAATATTAGCAAAGCTACAAGATCTTGCCAAAAAGGTCTTGAGCCAATCATCATCAGCAGATATCACAGACAATGAGCTTGATCAACAACAGAGACAAGAGCTGATTGACAAAGAAGTTGCAGAAGATATAGCTGCAGCAAATGAAGTCATAGAAGAAGCTTTTAAAAGAATGTCTGAAAGTCTGCAAGTTTTCACAAGGCCAACATCTCCCAACTCATCTGCAAATAAATCTCTCCCAAGAAACCCATTTGGTTTAAAAATACTAAAGTGGCTCTCTGATCAAAAGACCCATGTATTGACTCTGATCAGAACCAATGGAGAAGTGAAGCATATATCAAGGAATCAAGCACTAGGCCTGGGTGTTGAAGATCTACAAGATCTCCTTGAGCTTACACTATGCAGGGATGAGGATGATTTAAGTTCTAAGGAATTTAAAGAAGAATTCAAAAGACAAGCTAAGGAACTTCTGATGAGGAATAAAGATCCAGAATATTGAAGGGTTTTGGCATTATCTGTTCCAGGGGGAGATTGTTGGGATTGAACCCTACCAGAGGAACAGATAATGAAAGCCAAAACCGGATCATAACAGTGGATTCACAATAAGCAGCAGTTTACACTAAGTCTTCTCCCTTGACAGTGATTATAACATCTGATGGCCTTATATCCACTGTCCGGATACAACTGCTGTTGTTTTGCATAACCACTGATGAAGCCTAGAAGATTGCTGGAAACTAAGCACTGCTGGTACAAACTGCTGATGACAAAGCACTGCCCAATCAAGGACTGATCAACCTTGAGGAAAGCACTGATGAATAAAAAGAGCAGTAGTTTAGTATATCATCTGTTTATGTATAGTCAGTGGTTAGGTTTAGCAGTGTTTGTATGAGAACAGTAGATACAGGTTGTTAGGCTGTTAGACGTCGCTTTCATGGTGACGTCAGCTGAGATACCTCAGCGGTTTGGTTTGTCTATAAATGGAACAGTACCCTGTACTGTTACATTTGATTCGTTTTGAGAGAGTTCTTCTCCTCAATTCAATCCTTTCATCTTGTACAACCAACCACTGTAGTATCAGGCTGAGGGGGAGCTTAGTTTGTAAGCATGCTTGTAATCTTTTGAATTACTTTGTAATCTTTTGACTGATGAAAAGCATTTGTTTATCTAAACTATTTTCTTCCTTGATTGTGTTTATAAAGTTTGTATTCATTTCCGCTGCACTTTACATTGTTTCATATTCATTTAATGTTCAAATCATACAAACAAACACAATCATGAGAGCCTCCGATCCTAACAGTTAGGAAATATTTATCAGAGAAAATACCACACTTTTATAATATTAAACATATTGGGATAAGACCCAAGTTTTCATTACAAACATTTTCATAGGGAAAATCCCTATTTTATTAAATAAAACATCTTCTTTTATTTAGGTAACTTTTATAGCCACTTTTCCAAGCCTTCAGTGCTGTCCAACTGGCTGCTAGTTGGCTTTCACATTTTGTTACCTGAAACGCGTTAAAAAACATTTTGTCAGTGGGAAATACTGGTGAGTGAATCCCAGTTTAATCAAGAAGAGTTTTATCAATTTTCACAGTATTGAGAGCTATTACAATGTTTACATCTACACAATTACTCATTCAGTACTGTCAATCCTGACTGGTGGGTCATATTACACATTGGCCAACTCTTTGTCCAATGGTAACGTGTTCCACATTTTGTATAAAAAACCCCAACATACCGGCAGTAATTGAAGAACTACAAAGACTCAATCACTGCTTAATCGCATTGTAAAATATTTAAGGTTTTGTATAAACAGTTTACAAAAAGGAGATTACTCACATTGCTGTCTTAGGTTTTCCTTTAGGGTTTCCTGGTGATTATCTATTAAATACACAAATGCACATGCGTTAGTATAATAACCCAATATTTACATTAGCAATACCCTCCCCGGGACGGCATTCCAATGACTACGTCGGGCAGAACCACGACAGCCATTACGGAACCCTGGATCAATCGGGTAGCGTATCTAATACGTAAACGGGGTTATGATACTTACAACGGAGCAGAACTTCGTTAATTAGGGGGGTATTATACCCGAGAATAGCTTATAAAATATGTAATTTCGAGAGAGAAAGAAATGGGAGCGAGTTCGATTGTTCTGCCGAAGTCTGCTATTTATAGGGCTGATTCTGGTCTTCCTCGCGCCCCGCGTAGCATTCCTCCAGGGCTTACGCGGCCCGCGAGGCCAGCTAGGGTAGGCCCTAGCTTGGCTGACTCGCCACTAGGCTTGACACGAGTGGTGACACGTGTCGTTACCAGGATGTGTCTCGTAGACAAGCTGTCACGGTCTGCGTAGAAGACAACTAAGGTCTTCGCGCCCCGCGACAAACCCTTAAACTTTGTTTTTATTTAATTTTTAATTATATAAGGGTATTTGGGCTCGGTTTTCACATACGGGGTACATATTCAGACATATAAGGGCATTTTAAATATATTAGGGTGTTAAAATATATTTTGGAGGGTTGTTATAAAATCCGTTAGCCTATGACCCATGGAACGATGAACATAGGGATTATCAAGAACTTTACCCACAGGAGGAACTCATACCCAACCCTGTAGCACCATACCCAAACCATGACCCTCTAGATCCATACTGGGATGTTGATCAGTATATTCGGGAAATACCAGAAAACCCATACCCATATGAAGAACCCGTACCACAGTACCCAGGCCCGATACCAGCACCACCACCACCCATGAGTACCGAAAATGTGCAAGAACTCCGTACCTTTTGTGAGGAGTTATTAGATGAAAGTGAAAAAATAAGGCAAATAGGGGAGAGGTTGGTTTGGAAGTACGATGAGCGTAATATGAAGTACTGGATGAACCCCTAAATAATAGTAATAATATATATATATATATGCGTGTAGTTGAAAAAAATCAACTAAAAATAGATAATCCACTACCTATTGATGCATAGTTAGTATTGTATTTTGAATTCCAGTTGTAGCCTGTAATATATATCTATGAAATAGAGTAAATGTCGCAATGTACGATGATTTTGATCAATGTGTTTGTTGGTGTGATTGTTCGCATTAAATATTGTTCTGTGATATTAATATTTGGTAAATGTTTATAATCCAGATGGAGAATGAAGTGAATCAGGAAAACTCGAATAACGATAATAACGGGAACCAATTAGATAACAGTTCCATCCAACACATAGTGGCACAAGGGATTATAAACGCTATGCCATATATTATGAAAACGGTTAAGGAAGCAGAAAATAATAAAAGTAATAGTGGAAGTAAACGACCACCTACTGAACCCAGTCACAGCGTAAACAATGGACAATTACTTCAATTGCCTATTCCAAAAAGAAGAAGAACCATGTCTTATGGTTGTTCTTACAAAGAATTCTGGTCTTGTAAACCAATGGAATTCTCTGGCAATGAAGGAGCCATTGCAGCTCTACGCTGGATAGAAAAGACTGAAGTAGTCTTAGAAATAAGCAAGTGTGCAGAGGAAGATAAAATCATGTTTGCTTCCAATCTTTTTAAGAATGCAGCTCTAGAATGGTGGAACACTATCCTCCAATCTAGGGGAAGTACAAAGTCTATAATATGGAATGGATTGAGTTTAAGAATATGGTTGAAAGGAAATTTTGTCCTCCCAATGAAAAAGAATAGATAGCTAATAAGTTCTTAAACCTTAGAATGACTGGAGTAGACTGCAAGGGTTACACTACCGTATTCTTTGAATATGATAGAATAGTACCAACCCTAGCATCAACAGAACCAGTATTAATCTCCTGTTACATCTGGGGATTAATCAGTGAGATTAGACATGTAGTCAAGGCAGCTAGACCACAAACTATAGAAGAAGCTATAGAACTAGCCAATACCTTGACTGATGAACTAGTACGTACGCAAGAAGAAAACCAGAGGAAGAACCTAGCTCAAAAGCTAACCCAATAATTTCGCTACGGTAAATCCAACCGTGGGAAAAACATAGGTTCTACCTCTGCACCTTACTGTAAGGCCTGCAAGAAAAAACATTCAGGGAGATGTTCTACCTACTACAATTTCTGCAAGATACCAGGACACAAGGAAGAAGACTGCAGAAAGAAACTCAGCAATGGAGTATGCTTCAGTTGTGGAGAAAAGGGGCATATCAAGCCAAATTGTCCGAAACTAGCTCCAGCCATGAACAACAAGACTACTAAGAATGCTAGAGCATTTGTTCTGACTGCAGAAGAAGCCAAGATGATTCTGGATGTGATTGCCGGTACGTTTTTAGTTAATGATGTTTTTGCTAAAGTATTATTTGACTCCGGTGCAAACCAAAGCTTCATTAATACTTCATTTTGCAAACTTCTCAATTAACCATTAACTAAACTCCAACAAGAATGCCTGGTAGAAAAAGCAAATGGAGAATCCATTAAGATCACTGAAATCTTGCAGGGAGCAAGAATAGAAATTTTTAACCATAATTTTGTTGCAAATCTTTACCCAATGAATCTGGCAGGATTTGATATTGTATTAGGAATGTATTGGTTAATAGACAACAAAGCCAGTATTCTCTGTGATCAAAAGTCAATACAAGTAAATTCACCAAAGGGTGAAAAGATCACAATTAAAGAAGATAAGCTATCTCGATCCACGAAATTCATCTCTGTGATGAAAACAACAAGTTGTGTAGGGAAAGGATCCCTAGTGTATATGATTTCCATAATCATTAACACTAAAGGAAAGGAATTGAAAGATATTCCTATAGTATCTCAATTCTCAGATGTGTTTTCAGAAGAATTACCTGGACTACCGCCGGATAGGGAAGTCGAATTCAGAATTCACCTCCTACCAGGAACAACACCAATTGCCAAGGCACCCTACCATTTGGCACCAGCAGAGATGCAAGAACTGAAGAAACAGTTAGATGAACTTTTGGAAAACGGATTCATACAGCCTAGTTCATCACCGTGGGGAGCACCAATCTTTTTTGTCAAGAAGAAGGACGGATCAATGAGTATATGCATTGATTACCGGGAACTGAACAAGGTCATGATTAAAAATAGGTACCCATTACCGAGAATCGATGATCTGTTTGATCAACTGCAAGGAGCTTGATTCTTTTCCAAGATCGACAAACGCTCAGGATATCATCAATTGAAGGTACAGGAAGAAGACATTCCTA